>CAUYRT010050917.1:0-15382 GCA_963574885.1 Lepilemur ruficaudatus | reverse complement strand
TGCCATAAACATTCGGGTACAGATGTCTTATTATAGAACGTCTTTTGCTCTTTTGGGTAGATGCCTAATAATGCTATTGCTGGATCAAATGGTATTTCTATTTTTAGCTCTTTGAGGTATCTCCAAATTCTTTTCCACAGAGGTTGCACTAACTTGCAGTCCCACCAGCCGTATCTGAGCAAATGTCTGGGTTCTCGGTGGTCTCTCACGCTCCAGCAGACCAGCTGGAACTTGTTTGCATACCACCTGTGCAGGATTCCAGTAAAAAAGTGGAAGTGACTGTGGACTCCTGAGCTTAGACTCAGAATTTTTGCATACTGTCATTTATACTGTATTCTGTTAATATTAGCCAGCCCAGTTACAGTATGCAAAAATTCTGAGTCTAAGCTCAGGAGTCCACAGTCGCTTCCACTTTTTTACTGGAATCCTGCACAGGTGGTATGCAAACAAGTTCCAGCTGGTCTGCTGGAGAGTGAGAGACCACAGAGAGCAGAGACATTTGCCCAGATAAGGCCAAGTCATAGAATCATAAGTTTAATAAATGGTTTTTACTTTAAACCCCTAAATTTTGGAGTGGTTTGTTATGCAGCCAAAGCTTACTGATATACTTGGTCAATATCCTCCTAGCAGGGGAATAGGATACACTAGTTTATTACACAGGCAATATAAATGCATTCCTACACTAAATGAAATGAGTTTGATTGACACTTTACTCAATTATAAGATTAACTTCTTTTTGCATTAAAATGTATTAGACAAGTCATAGGTAATAGATCATTCTTGCTTCTTTAAAGTCTAACTTAACATGAAGATCTATTGTAATTTTAGTCTCCAGTGAGTTTCACTTTTCTGATACAGGAAGCTTTGTTCATTATCCAGCTCACTTTTAAAATAATCATTATAAAACTGACTCCTGATTTAAAATATTTTTTTACTTTAGAATGTCACACATTGTCTAAGATGTCTATGGGAAGAAATGAATTCTGCATAAAATGTTTTGTGTCTTTTCAGGTAGACCTAGTACAACTCCAGACTGAGGCTTTGCAGCATTTTACGTAGTTGCTTTTTTGTGCGTAGACTCTGCATACAAGTGTGAGTGTATGGGTGCATCAAATAATGAATAATGACATAAAGCAAATTGCCTTTCTTATTGTCTAGTGTTAATTAAAACCAAATGTCCTTTCCACAATGCATCTAACATACTTTAATTATTCTGTATTGTGCAGATGTGGCAATTGTGCAGCTATGACAAAGGGAAACATGGAATTATTAAGGAAAAGTGTACACATTGTGCTAATAATTGTCCACAATGTGAAATACTATTACTTTTCCCCTGTGAATAACTTGAATACTTGCCAAATAATCTACTCTATACCATTTAAATAATACAAATTATCCTTTTACAATAATATGTATCTAAAATTAGCTTTTTATTGAGTTTAACTGAAATATGTTCCTTCCATTTCCTTCTTTCCACAGTTCTAAACAATATAAAACTACAATATGTTTTTAATGTTTCCTACTGGCATAAATTTTATGTTAAACATAAACAGTAGGTGTTATTTTATAGAGTAAAAGCTTTGGAAGCAGTCAGAATTAGATTTGAATGCTAACTAACATTTTTCTGTTTAACTTGGGCAAATGTTTTACCTCATGGAGATTAATTTTCTTGGGGTCAGAATACCTGCAAGGATGGTAGATGTGAAGGGGTTGATTAAGAGACATGTATAAAGTGGCCGTATCACAAATGATCTTTCTTATAATGTTCCATCATTAGGAAACAGTAAGAGAATACATTAAGATAAATTCAGATTTTTAGATATCTGAATTGTTTCTTAATCTCTCACTCTCTTAAATTATCTTCTTTTATTTTTTTTAAATCTTTTAAATCATTTATTCTATTAAAGAACACTTACCTTTCTTCTAAATAATGAGATCATGTGAAAAATATTTGAGGACCTCACTCAATTAAATGTTGATATATCAGAAAGAAACTCTAAATAAAACAGAAGTGCTTTAAGAAGGATAGTCACTATTTCCCAGAGACTTTTTCTCTCCTTAAAGGAGGAAGCTAATTTTCCCCAAAGTGATCTCGGAGAAGATAATTGAGAGGAGAACATGAAGCAGAGACCACTTTTCAACTACTTTTGGTGGTCATTTTTCTGCAGCTATGTTCTATTATCCATTTTTCAGTATTCTGAAAGTCAGGTGTCAGCTCTGGGAATGGCTTTTTGATTCTGAAATAAATTCCTGTGGTGGCTCCAGAGATAGAGGCTGCCCTAGTGAATCAATTTGTCATTTGGGGAATTATTCTTGGACCTCTAGTTAGAATTTGGTTTTTAGCCTTCAGCATTTACATCAGTTTGTGGTCATTGAATTCTCTATACTGAATTATTTCTTGTTAAAATGCCAAGAGTATTTTCCATTTCTTGTCTTACACCCTGACTGATACAGTTTCAAAATGTTTTTGATAAGGCAGTGAGTCTGTCCAGCATAGTGGGTTTGTAAGAGAAATGAAGATAGAAAGATAGGTCAGATTCAGATTAAATGGATTGTTCAATGCCTTGGTAGGGAGTTAGAATTCATTTTAAAACTCATGAGAAGCCAGAGAGACTTTTGAACACAGAAGTAGCATGATCGATGTGTGTTTTAGAAAGATGATTCTAGAATCCATGCAGGGAATAAATAGAAGGATGCCAGATTGAAAGCACGTGGTCTGATTTTACGAGAATTGTTAGAGTTGGCATCAACCATATCATGGGATAAGAGATAATCCTCTGAAATAACACCTGTTTCATAAACAATAGGCATAAAATTGCTTTTGCTACTACTAGAAAAACAACCAAAAAGAACTTTTTATTTCATATTACAGCCAGTAGCTGTCATTTCATTTAACACTTTAAGGGGATATTTATAACAGACATTCTAAAAAATCATTATAGCATTATGTTCTGAAAAAAACGTTTCCCAGCTGACAACATGAGCATGGTAATATGCAAATGAATGAAATGTGAGACACACACATCGAGTATCCTTTCTGTGACAGAACATTCCTTGCAAATATGTCAGTTCTTGAAGCTTCACTATACCAGTTGTTTTTTAAAAACCAGTGGAGCATTGACACAATCAAAAATAACTCAAATATTTCCCAGTAATGAAACCAAACACCTGGCCTTTTATGAGTCCTCAGTACACATTAGTTCTCTTACGTTCTGTCATACCTGCAACACTGAAAACACCCTAATGTTCCAAGCCAGAGTGAGGGAGACACGCTGAGATACAATATGTCCATAGGCAGAGATATTTGTCTATGGAGTAGCCAAGGAACAGTGACCATTGCACAAACTGACTTAAGTGTCATATGAGAAAATAAATACTCCCTGGTGCTTCAGAGAAAAGAAAATCAAATTCAATTATGAGATCAGGGAAAGAAATCTTTCTGAAGAATATGGAACTTGATATGGGCCTTGGAACAAAAGTGAAAAGGCGAACTAGGTAGAAACAGTATGAAGAAAGGCAGAAATGTAGTGACAGACTACAGAGAGAGGGATGTAAGAATTTAAGTGAGGCTGGACCTATATGGTGGAGGACACGGAACAGCATGCTGAGAAATCTGTATTTACTTGGTGGACTGCAGAAAAACTTCAAAAGATTTTAAGTGAAGAATTGATCGAATAAATAATTTACAAAAAATTTCAGTGCCTAAACATCATTCCCAGATGGAATTCCTCAGAAAGATGAGTTTAATTTTCCTGATATGGTTGGCCTGTACAAAGGTTTAAAAAATATTTTTTTTTTGCCAACATTTACAAAGTTGGATATATCACATTATAAATTGCAGATTTCTGGGTTTTTAAACAGGAAGCGTGAATTCCTACTCAGCTAACTGTAGTTGGATGAAGACTTACTTGGTGTCTCATTTTGAGGCCTGAGAATTACCAGCTGTAGCTCTCTTTGCCCTGCATTTATATCTTCCACCAAAACACTTCACTTATCTATGGCCTCTGTGTGCCTGAGAGACATGAAACTTGATTTATGGAACTTCCTGTATCCCTACTCCTAGAAAGCATCCCACCCTGTATAAGTCCACAAAATACCTTAAACACCTCAATACATCTCACCAACCCAGGATTTTTGGTACTATTTTATCTGTAAGTGAAAATTTTAAAATTCTGGTCTATTTTCTTGGGCAATTGCCCCAGTTAACAACATGGATAATATGAAATGAATGTAGAAAAAAGAAATACGGATATGGAAACTAGACTTTATGATTGTTTATGCTTCATATTTAGTATTTTAAAGAAAGTTTATATTCATTACCTCTACAACAAAACCAGAGGGAAAAACTTTCATTTAAAAATTGTATACCCAAAGTATATTAATTTAACACATTCATCAGTTTACAATGAAATTTGTCTACCTGTTTATTTAATTTCACTTCATATTTAAATGTTACCCAACATTTATTTTAATGATACAGTGAAAATTTTTGCACTAAAATAATTACTTTGTTTTGAAACAATACACAGTAGTTTAGCTAAATTAGTGTCTTTGTATAGTTTAGCTAAATCAGTGCCTACTTGATTAGGCACATATGAGTTCTTGATCATAAGAATAGTCAGAGTTTTTTGAATGTTTGGAGGTGCATAGCGGAAACATTTGGAACACTACAGTTTTGACCCTGTTGGGGTTAGGTGATTGCTTTCTGACTGACAGCAAGGTAAAGTCAAGGGAAAGACAGACATGAAAAGGACACAGCTGGGTGTGATGCCCCTGCTGGCTACAAAATCAATTGCTGGCACCAGAAAAGAGCAAAGGAGAAGGGATTTCCATATCTTAGAGACATGCTGTGTCAACCATAAGCTCAAGCAAACACAGGTGAAATAAGAGTAAACGTTTCTGGATTTTGTACGTTTCAAGTTCTGATTTGATATGTTTTTACCAGCTGTTTACATGGCATTGAGTCAGGCACTCATACTTAAGAATAATTATTTGCTCAGTGAAATAATTTCATAAAATGAACCAAATCTTCAGCCATTAATTTAGGGTTAAATTAATGCCATTGCTGAATGTGCATGTAAAGTCTGTAGAATTAAGACTTTAACGTGGTAGTTTTATGTTACTGTGACCCAGGATAGCAGGAACATCTGCAATCTGCAATCACCTCTGATGGCCCTCATTTATTTTTTTTCCTTTTTTTTTATTTCAGCATATCAACAGGGTACAAATGTTTAGGTTACGTATGTTGCCTTTCCCTCACTGTCCCCCCGCCCCGGAGTCAGAGCTTCAAGCATATCCATCCCCCTGATGGTGCGCACCGCACTCATTGTGTGTGTATATACCCATCCCCTCCTCTCCCCTCCCATCTTCCTGACTCCAAATAAATGTTATTCCTATATGTCCACTTAGGTGTTGATCAGTGAAACCAATTTGCTGGTGAGTACATGTGGTGCTTGTTTATCCACTCTTGGGACACTTCACTTAGTAGAATGGGTTTCAACTTAAACGTGTGCACATGCACACACCCATGGTGAAGAGAGGGCTATGTCAAAGTAACATCCGAATTAAAATCCACGTTATTAGGATCTTGTAAAGGCTGTGGTGCAGTACTTGGTTTAAGGAAAACACTTACTTCCCTTGCTTCTTAAACTTTGGCTTTATTCTTTTCATCTGCCTAGCTAACCAGAATCAAAGTAAAAGGACAAGTGAAATAAGTGGGTATATGTATAGTCAAGTTCCACACGCCTTAACCCTGTGGAAGTGAATGGTATACAAAGGAAGTAGAAAATTAAAAAAAGAACAGAAGACATATAGCCATAGCACAATGGTCTTACTTTCTTGAAAATGTAACATTAATCCCCTGGACTCAGGCAATTCGATTAGCAGCTTCTCCTCTCTACAGGAAATGCCAGGAGGGAGACAGAGAGAAGGAACTAGAAATATTTTTGTCTTTTTGCCTTCCTTCTCTCATATGGCATGTTTCTATCATTTTATAATTTCTGTTTATGTCTTAACTGATAAAATCAACTTCTCTATAATAATCAGCATATAGATAATATATTTGTATCCAGGTCTGTAATAGATTTAAAATGTGTCCTCTGAGCATATATTGTTTCTAAAGCAAAGCAAAACAAAATGAAAAAATTCAGAAAAAGGTCCATAGCAAAGAGATACAAACTTCTAGCATTTCACCATCTCACTTTGAAATGCAGTTCTGGACTTTAGGAATCTCAAATTATTCCTTTAATTCACAGACAAAGCACAGTTCAGTGAGGCAGTATTCTTCATTAAGAAACATTTAACTCAGAAACGGTCTCTAAGCCAACTGGAGAATGAAGAAAAGCAATTTAAAAGACCACAGGATCTATTTTAAGAATAATCACTTGTCCACTATATAAAATGAATAATTTAGATGGCTGTTAGCTACAATTATTAAAGGTGGGCAAAGGCAAATGGAAAAATGTATAATTTCATGGGGGCTAATTGCATCTTGGTTAAGGAAGAGAAATTCATGCACTTGCTGAATTGAACTACAATGCTCAAAATAACTATTTGGTTGCTTGTGAACTCATCAGAGTTTTAAATTGCATATTGATCTATTTTTTTCCTCTAATTTTAACAAAGTTTTAAAGGAAAATTATATAAACATACCAAAGATCCAGCTTCAATAAATCATGGACAATATTTTTTTACCTAAATTCCCACCTGATTACTCCAATCACAGCACCCAGATTATTTTGATAAAAATCTTATACATGCTATCATTTAATCTATAAATTTGCATATTGATTTATCCTTATGTTCAGTTTTAATGTCAGTTCTGAATTTTTCTCATTGTTTTTGCAAATCACTGTAACAAGGGAAATGACTCACATCTATCAACATATATCACCATTCTACTTTTCCTTCTTTTTAATTTAATATATTTAAGGGATATGACAATGTTTTAATGTACATATACATAGTGAAATGATAACTAAGAAATGATAATTAAGTAAATTATCCTATCCTTTACCTTCCTTTATGACACAGTACTGTTGCTGGTACAATAACTGATTGATAAAATAAAGGTACTGAGTATATTTCAGGTTGCCTCAAAGATTTATAATCATTATTATTGATTTTTTCTTATAAAAAGACTCAGTGTATGATTGCTGAATGAATTCAGAGAAACTATTTATGACCAATTACTCTCATAAAATGTATGCCATTATCACATATGAGAAAATATTCATAATGTAAAGCTATAATTGTACCAGATGTAACATTAGTTTATAACCTAAGTTTATAATGCATATACATTCCTCCTATATACACGAATATATACAAAAGAAAGTAAAATTATAAATAGACACACAATAAAAATCAGTGGATCTTAACTAAATTATGGCCAAGATACATCCTCAGAGATTGTGATTGTGTAACTCTGAAATAGGTCCTGAAGAATTCATACTTTTCAAAATCTCTACAAGAAATTTTGATATGCACTGTTTGTTGAGTGACACTGATATAAAGAGTATGGAATGTGCTGCATGCGTAAAATGTAGAGCACAAATGTTCCTGCAATGAGACCTCCTGCAGAGGTGGGATGTCACCTTATACATCATGAGTCCCCTTACTGGCCCCACCTTCGCTATCATCTCAAAGCTATGTAAGTAACGTGCACATATTAAAAATTCATTTTATATTTGATTAATTTTATTTACAAAGCAATGAAAGAGAAATTAAATTTAAATGAGCCAAGGAGAACATTGGTAAGAAAATTGACCAAATATCATTTTTCATAGCAGATTACAGAAAAAAATTTTATTAGGCAAATTAGAGAACAAAAATATAAGGCGGAAGTTAATTTCATGAGATATATTGAATTTAGGTAAAATCCAGAATGTAGGCACTTGAGGTAAGACCAAAACAGAAACATAAATGTTTTCCATATATGTATGTATACTGTTGTTGAGGCTCTTTTTGGAAGCATTTATAAAAAGTTAATCTGAGAAGTGACTTTTGCTAATCAGATTGGATTAAAATCCTCAATGTACATTAAAAACTCAAGATTTGTCTCAAACTATAATAAAAGTCATATTAATCATTCCTGAAAGTTCCAACACATGTCAGAGTAAGAGATTCACCAATTGCATACAATAATAGCATCTTATTAACAGATTTTTCCCAGTATTTTGTTCAACTGTATGCTTGGTTTATTTGTCCTGTTTAATCAAAGGACTGCAATGAATGTCAACATAGTACCTAAATGTATTACTTACCACCTATACCCAGAAAAATACTGAAATCAAATAACATTCTCACCTAATTAAAACCCAATACACTTAAAAAAATGAAATTATAGCTAAATTGAATAGTTTACATTTTCAATGATTGTTAGGATCATAATTTTGCAATGAAATTGAATCATGGTGCAAAGGGAAGTTCTATAATTGTGGGAAATGTTCCAACCACTGTATGTGTAGTTTCTACTTAATACTGTAACCTAAAGGATAGCATTTACCTCCTGGTCTGGGACCTCTTTCAAATATGGACATGGAAGCAAGAACCAATTTTATTTCAGGCAAATATTTGATCATGTTCTGAACCTGTCAATAAGTTGAAGTGATACCTTTCAGCTCTTACGGGGTTGCCTGTATGCCTTTTTGAACCTGTGGACATGGTGAAGGTTAAGCCTGATTTTTTAGATAAATGTTCAAATGTATATAATCTTTATTTTCAGTGTAAGTAAACAGATGATAGCCAAAGGGGAACCTGAACAGATTTTGTAATTGCAGTGGAGCCCGTTTTGTGTATCTTCTAATGAATTAATGAAGAGAACTCAATAAATGTTCAGAGTCCACCTATGCTTCCTCAGACATTTGTCTCTAACACTTTAGGCAATAAGCTAAATCATATTTAAATAAATATTTAAATAAAATATTTATTAAATTAATAAATTTATTAATAATTAAATATATTTATTAAATATACAAAATACTTATATATGTACTTATATATGTAAATATTTCAGTAAATAAAATATTTAAATGAAATATTTAATAATAAAATAATTTAAATAAAATATTTAAATAAATATAAATTCAGATATCACTATGTTCTGACATGCTTTCTTGTTTCTAAAATGTTCTGGGTGTCTGTATCTTCAGAATCATTCTTTCAAAGAAAGTTTTATTTAGAAGGAAAATGGCATAGGGTAGGGTACCAATTTTTTTTCCACCCATATTTCAGTTAAAGAGTAAAAATTCACTTGATTGAAAATGAATGTGTCATTTGCTAAGATTTTTTTCCTGAGGTATACATATTTTTATTGAAAAGATATTAAGGAAATTGATTTGCACTAATTTGTGGGTGATCATTTCACATACTTAAGTTAAACAGACATTAAAGACTTGCCAGGGGTGAAGCACTGTTCTCAGTACTGTACGCCTGCCCCAGAAAATATTAGACAATAGTGAGAAAACAGAGAAATACGTGAGCTTAAAAGAGGGACACTTAGCGTACCCCGTAAGGCTTGAGGATGATTTTTTACATGACCCTCTTCTCATCAATAACATATGGGAAACCTGGCTATTGTTATGCATAATGTACTTACTTATTGTATTAATATACCTAAGTACACACATAGGACACACATAAATGTATTTCTGAATCACAAATTACTCTGTAAGAAACAAATTTATTAACTAGAGTAAAATGTATATAGTATATAGTTTAACCTTAAGTCTTAAAATATACAGTTAAAATATTATTTTCCAAAATTATATGTTAGCTCTTGTCTTTCCTACCCATTTCAGTATGTTTTGTTATTCACTTGTAAGACAGTTAGGTTCTTTTGTTACTATGTGTATTCCATCCTGGATCAAGCCTTCTTAATTGTTTATATACAGGAGGTAGTAAGTATTTGAAATATAACCATAGTGCTAACAATAACTGTTGTGCAAGTAGGATTGTACGTATAAGTTCTTTAGGTAAGGGCATATACATTTGGTTCAGTATTACCAAATTTCCCTCCAAAAAGTGTACCAATTTACATTCTCACCAGCAATATACGAGTATGCCTCCCTCCACAAGCCTCATAATTGCGCTAGTTTGCAATTTTTACCAATCTGATAAGTGAGTTTTAGGTTTGTCTGTTTGCTCTTTTCTTTTAAGGATCATTTATTTCTATATCTTTGTATTGTATGAATTTCCTGTTCATATATATTTTTTTTCCATTTGGGGGGTTATTTCTTTATTATTTTAAAGATTTTCTTATAAGGGATATGAAGATGTGATAAATATTACAGTTATTTTCTCCCATTTTTCAGCTGTCTTTTCATTCTGCTTGTGGTATTATTTGCAATGCAACATTTTTAATGTAGTAAAATATATTCATCTTTTATTGTCCTTGAATATTGAATAACAATTTAAAAATCCTTTTCCTACATAAATGTTATAGAGCAACTCACCCATAAATGTTGTTATTCTTATATAATTTAATTATTTTACATTTGATCCTTAATCTATTTGCAGTTTATCTTTTGTATGGTTTGAGATATGGGTCAATATGAGATATAGATCAATCACGATTTATTGAAAAATACATTTTTTGCTGCAAAAATGTGAGATTTCATGTGTATGATATACAAAATTTACATATGTCTTCAGTTTATTTTTGAACTTTTTGTTTAAATCTAAAATTTATTTTTCTTTCTTGTACCACTACTTTCATGGTATGTTTGAATACCTGGTAGGGATGATTTATTCTCATAGTTTCTTTTGGAGAGATTTCCTGCCTTTTCTTTCTTTTTTTATTCTAATATGAAATTTAGTATCAACTTATTTAATTCCATGACACTTTTTAGTATATTTGTCAGGATTGTGCTTAATTTACAATTAATCTAGGAAGAACTGATATATTTATAATATTGACTTATCTGTTAATAATAAATTTCTTTCCATTTGCTCAAGTCTAATTTTCTATCTTTCAGGAGTGTTTTGTAAAACTTCTTCATATATGTTTTAACATTTCTTCTTAAATTTATTTAAGTATTCAATCTTCTTTGTTGCTGTTTTTAATGAGGATCTTTTTATCTTAATGGCTTTTAACTTAGTGTTTTTGTGTATGAAGAATATTATTTTTGTATTACTTTGCTAGGGCTGCCATAACAAAGTACTAAGAACTGAATGGCTTAAAAAGGAGAAGTGGGCCGGGCGTGGTGGCTCACGTCTGTAATCCTACCACTCTGAGAGGCCGAGTCTGGCAGATTGCTCAAGGTCAGGAGTTTGAGACCAGCCTGAGCAAGAGCAAGACCCCATCTCTACTAAAAATAGAAAGAAATTAGTTGGACAACAAAAAGTATATAGAAAAAATTAGCCGGGCATGATGGCACATGCCTGTAGATGCCTATAGTCCCAGCTACTCCAGAGGCTGAGGCAGAAGGGTTGTTTGAGCCCAGGAGTTTGAGGTTGCTGTGAGCTAGGCTGATGCCACGGCACTCACTCTAGCCCGGGCAGCAGAGTGAGACTCTGTCTCAAAAGAAAAGAGAAGAGAAGAAAAGAGAAGAGAAGAGGAGAGGAGAGGAGAGGAGAGGAGAGGAGAGGAGAGGAGAGGAGAGAAGACGAGAGGAGAAAAAAGACAAGTGAATTGTCTCTCAGTTCTGGAGGCTAGAAGTCCAAGATCAAAGTGTCTGCAGTGTTGATACCTTTCAAGGCTGGTGAGGAAAATATGTTCTGTGCCTCTCCCTTATCTTCTGATGGTTTGCTTTCAAATTTTGGCATTGCTTGGCAAAAACTTAGTGTGCCAAATAGAAATATACTTATCTGAATAAAATTATATTATCTACTTGCAAATATCAGCCTACTAAGGGAAGCAATAGTGTGTAATGCTTACATTAATGTAGTCAGGGGCTGGATGTAGTGGCTCATGCCTGTAATCCCCGCACTTTTGGAGGCCAAGGCAGGAGAATCGCTTGAGCCCAAGAGTTCCAGGTTATGATGAGCTATGATGGCGCCACTGCACTCCAGCCTGGATGACAGAGCAGGACTCTGTCTCTAAAAATAAATAAGTTAATTAATTAATTGATTAACAAATGAAAAATAAAACCAGAATAAATTTTAGTGGTACGTAAAGGAGGAAATGATTAAATTCACATGAAGAAATTGGGAAAGACTTAACCAAGAAAATGGTGCTCTTTTATTTATTTATTTTTTTTTTTGAGGAATAGATTGGATTTTTTTGGAAGACATTGGCATCTCTCAAAAGAAGATTAACATTTAAAAATAGATATTAGGAATAACACATTCAGGAGAAGGTATGTAGTTTTTATTTTTCTTTCTAGAGCATAATATGGAATGAAGGATATGCAGGGAGATGAGAATGAAAATGTCAAATCATAAAGGTTCTTTAATTATTAGATTGAGATATTTATTATTTATGTGACAATAACTGGAGGAAGATATTATCAGATTTTAAACAAAGATAGTGAAATAAGAATTGCTTTTTAGAAAATTGGAAGGAGGCATTAATGTTTGGAAGCAGAGAGAATAGTTGGGAGATTATAGGAACCAAACAAAATACAATGAATAGCTTGAACTAGATAATATATCTTAGCAATCCTTATGACAAAAAAATAAAATTGCAGATTGAGTGGGAAAGGAAATCTAAAAGAAACCTTGGATAACAATCTGGGTGCTATAAAGGCAATCAGTGTACATTATAAGGTAGAGTAGTTTGGGGGCAGAAAAAATTAGGTGTAGCAGTTGTTCAAACAAATAGTATAAAATAAAAAGAAAATGGAAAAAAATAAATCTGAGAAACAGACTCTGAAATGCAAGATGTTAGGAGCAAAAGGGGAAACAGGAAATTACAGAGATAAAGAAGTGAGAGGGTGTGATTTCATACAGGCAAAATAAATTTCAAAGAAAAGTAATGGTAGAATGTAATGAACAAATGTGAGAAGAAAAAGTTCCTCTGGATATTATTATGAAAAGGACATTGTTGAGTTTACAAAATATTTAGATTGAGATGGTGAATAAACTGTCTCACTGGGAACTCATAAAGAAATATAAGAGGAGAAAATACAGACATTGTTATGCTTTTGGAAGAAAATTAATGTATAAAAAGAGACAAAGCACATTGGCCTGAGAGGGAATAAGTTAGCAAGAAAGGACTGATACTTTATAAGTAGAAGAAAATTGAGTTAGTCAAATGAGTAAAAAATGTAGGGTAGGGTTTCTTGTTATTTGGCTCATGACGATTGTAATGAGTATTTGTCATGCCCTTTGCAAGTTAGACTATAGTAAAATTTCACATGGACAGGCATTTAAGTGAAAATAATAGAAATATAGAATCTTCACTTGATAAACAAAGATGTAATATTTTTAGAGTAATTTAAGTATGCAAATAAATAATTAATATCATTAGTCGGGATGTTTCAATTAAATTCAGATAATAAGATATTAATGTGGAGTAAAGGCAATACTTTGTCAAACCACTGATAGAATAAATTAGCACTCAGTTACAATATTTCAATTATGTTTTCAAAGTTAATGAATCTTATGAGTTTATTATTTTAATTTAAATAATTTTGTGAAGCAAAGAATTATATGTCTGTAATTACTTTCACATTCTGCCCCCATATATTTTATAATAAGAATTTAGTTGGGAAAAAAAGCAGATGATTAAAGAAATAAAAGAGAGATATACAAATAGATATAGTTAGAGATGTAGATATAGAAAGCCAGGTACACATACACTCTCTCTCTCTCTGTCTCTCTCTGTCTCTCTCTCTCTCTCCAGCATAGAAAATGAAATATGACCTAAGTGTAACCTATCTAAAAAGATGGAGGGAAAAGGTACAAAGTTAAAGGACATCACCACAGTATAATACTGCAAAAGGCACATCACCACAGTGGAAAACTGTAAAAACACTGGACATAAAATTTGCAAGAGCAGTGTTTTGTTGTCCTGCCCATTCTCATTATTACTCTTCCTCTACCTTCTGCTCTGCTTACTTCTCATCGTACTGCTTAAAAAAAAAAAAAAAAAGTCATTATGAAAACACACTTGCGCCAGGCTTATGCAAAGACCCCTTGTCTGCCCTCAGTGAGCTTACAGTCTAACAGAAATATAGGAAAGTAAATAGGCAATTGCAACAAATAATTGTGAAAAGTGTTATGACAGTTATATGCATGGGTTGCTTGGAGAGCACATGGCACTTTTGAAAGTACAATTTATTCTTGCAGGTTACTGACTAGCACCATTCCTATTACATTATTCATTGATTATGGATATTTCTACTGCTATTTTAGAAGTAATATATACTTTCCATATTATTCATATTAGGCAAGGTTTTGTCAGGTGTAACACCTTAATGAATGAATAAGTTATCCAAAAATGTCACTTTGTTCATTAGCCAATTAAAAAGGTATATAATTTAGGGTATGAAATATTTAAGGCAGACACCATTGATATTAAAACATTTACTCAACTTAAATTGGGGAAATAAAAGTGGACTGATGAGCAGTAAGAATATAACAGCAGAAATGAAAGCCACATGGTAAATTATGGGCCTCACATTCTGAAATTGGATTGTTTTGCTTTGGATTGATTTGATTTTGCTTAAAAAATCATCCAAAATTATTCAATTAAAGTTCTACTTGTGATATATATATACACACACACACATATCTTATCAAATTTTGTCACAACATTAAACAATATTTAAAATGATAATTTATTCTTTGCTTCAAATATCTACTAAGTATCTATTAGCTGACAAGCTCTTTTATAGATTCTGAGGTAATAGTGCCAAAGAATACAAAGTCCCTTTTGACAGGGAACTTACATTCTAATGAAGGCCAGAGTAGAGAAAGGGCAAAGAATAAGTGCTGGGATAATTTTTGTTGGGACAATATCATGAAGAAAATAAAGCAGCATAATGTGAGAGAGAACGACAGGAGTATGCAGGGATTGATGAGTTTAACAAAACTACCTGAGAAGGCTTCCTTATGAAAATTTTATCTTAATTGACCTTGTACGGCGTGTCTTTTATATTTGTTTTTTATATAGGGGTATGGTACTCCTCCATAATCATAATGAACATAAAACCTACAATAAGTAAGATATAAATTGAATTATTTTCATTAGCAAAAAAATATTTAAACTGACATAACATTCTATAGCACAGGTCCTTTGAGATCAATAGCAAGAGTAGATATAATACGGTGCAAGTTTTTTTTTGTTGTTTGTTTGTTTTTATTGGGGGAAAACTACAAAGCATTTACAGTACAATGTTTACAGTCACAATTTGTAGTGAGCTGATTTCCCAAAATATATTACCACTCAAGTTGACTTATCTTGTTACATTCAAATACTCTTCAAAGTAGTCCAGAG
>CAUYRT010050916.1:0-42537 GCA_963574885.1 Lepilemur ruficaudatus | reverse complement strand
GCCCGCCTTGGCCTCCCAGAGTGCTAGGATTACAGGTGTGAGCCACTGCGCCCGGCCTCATTTTCACTTTTAATAGCAGATATTATTGATGTGTAGTTGTCTTTTCCTTGATGAATTGAGGTCTGTTCCAAGTATTTCAATTCTGCTTCTAAAAGGCAGAGTAAGATAAGGCTTTAAAAAAGAGAACCAAACCCAGTGACATTGAGGACCAATTTATTTTATTTTAATTTTAAAATTTAAAAAAATTTTAAAATTATTATGGGTACATGTGATGTTTTGAAACAGGCACACAATGTATAATAATCAAATCAGGGTAACTGAGGTATTTATCACCTCAAGCATTTATCATTTCTTTGTGTTAGGAACATTCCATTAATACTCTTTTAGTTATTTTAATGTACAGCCTAATTTATTGATTATAGTCATTTTGTTGTGCTGTCAAATATGGTTCGTTCTGTCTAACTATATAACTATATTTTTGTACCCATTAGCCATACCCACCTCCCCACTACCTTTCCCAGCCTCAGGTAACCTGCTTCTATTCTTTGTCTCTATGAGATCAATTGTTTTAGTATTTAATTTCCACATATGAGTGAGAACTTATGAGATTTGTCTTTCTGTGCTTGGCTTATTTCACTTAACATAATGTTCTCTAGTTCCATCCATGTTGTTGAAAATGGCAGGATTTCATTCTTTTTTGTGGCTATATAATATTCCATTATGTATATGTACTACAATTTCTTTATCCATTCATCTGTTGATAGACACTTGGGTTGATTCCAAATCTTGGCTTTTGTAAATATTCCTGCATAAACATGGGTTGCAGATATATTTTTGATACATGTTTTTGATATATGTTTTCCTTTCTTTTAGTTACATACTGGGATTGCTGGGTCATTATGGTAGTTCTATTTTCAGTTTTTTGAAGACCCTCAATACTATTATCCGTAGTGCTTGTACTAATTTACATTCCCATCAACAGTGTAGGAGATTTTCCCTTTCTCCATGTCTTCCCCAGCATTCATTATTGCCTGTCTTTTTGATAAAAGCCATTTTAACTGGGGTGAGATGATCTCTCGTTGTAGTTTTTGATTTGCATTTTTCTGATAACTAATGATGTTCAGCATCTTTACATATAACTGTTGGCCATTTGTATGTCTTCTTTTGAGAAATGTCTAGTCAGATCCTTTGCCCATTTTTAAATGAGATTATTTGATTTTTTTCTATTGAGTTGAGCTCCTTATACATTCTAGTTATTAATTTCTTATCAGATGGGTAGTCTGTAACTATTTTCTCCCATTCTGTGGGTTGTCTCTTTATTTTGTTGATTGTTTCCTTTGCTGTACAGAAGCTTTTTAGCTTTGTCTAATTTTGCTTTGGTTGCATGTGCTTTTGAGATATTACTCAAGAAATCATTGCCCATACCAATGTCCTGGAGTGTTTCCCTAGTGTTTTCTTTTAGTAGTTTCATAGTTTCAGGTCTTAGATTCAAGTCTTTAATTCATTTTGATTTGATTTTGTATATGGTGAGAGGGGTCTAGTTTCATTCTTCTGCATATGGATATTCAGTTTTCCTGGCACCACTTATTGAAGAGACTATCCTTTCTCACTGCATGTTCTTGGCACCTTCTTTGTAAATGAGTTCACTGTAGATGTGTGGATTTGTTTTGGGGTTCTCTATTCTGTTCCCTTGTTCTATGTGTTTGTTTTTATGTCAGTACTATGCTGTTTTGGTTACTACAGCTCTGTAGTACAATTTGAAGTTAGGTAATGTGATTCCTCCAGTTTTGTTCTTTTTGCTCAGGATGGCTTTGTCTATTCTGGGTCCTTTGTGGTTCCATATAAATATTAGAATTTTTTTTTCTATTTCTGTGAAGAATGACATTGGTATTTTGAGGGGAATTATATTGAATCTGTAGATTGCTTTGGATAGTATGGACATTTTAACAATATTGATTCTTCTAATCCATGAGCCGAGGACCAATTTAAATTGTGGTATTGAAAAATAAGGATTTGCTTCATAGTTGTATTAAAAGTTTTCAAATTTGAAATCCTTTATTAGCTAAGTTTGTGCTTTAAGCTTAGTGGTAACTACTGTTATTAGACTTTTTGAATACAAGGTTCAATAAATTCAGTGTTGTACTCATTAACTGCTGGGCTTTTAGGGCGTCCATAAATAGCACTCTTCTCTTCTTCAACCAGGTCAGAAGCAATAGAGAGAGAGAGGGATTCTGACAAATGGAGATCAAGGAGGTCAGCTTTATTGCTGATGAAATGCAGGGGATTGTTGTGACCCAAGTGGGTGGCCAAACAGGCTTCCTAATGCTATGTCCCCAGAATAAAATTACCCACCTGATCATTGGGAGAGGTGGTAAACCTCAGACCTTACCTGTGGAGATCTGTGCATGTAGAACCAATATTATGACAGAGCGAAGAATGCATGCTTTGGGGATGGGATCAAGTGGGATGGGTGCTGACTCCTGAAGAGGAAAGGGCTGAGCTGAGCATGCTGTTCATCTCCTAAACTCATCAGATAACTGGCTCTTCTTCCTGTGGCGAGAGTGGAGGGTGTGAAGTGAGGCCAGGATGCTTCCATTGAAAGTTCTATGTAGAAGTCTGAGGAGAGCGGGCAGTAAGCATTCTCAGGTAACTCTTAATCTCAGAGACACCTCTGATTTCATTTGCACTTAGGGCTGTGATTAGTCTGGTATTTAATCAAATTATCTTATACTGAGTTGCTCTCTAGGCAATCAAAACAAAATGCATCTATGCATGTACAGTATTCTCTCTTCCCACTAAGTATTTGAGCTAGTCATCAACAGAAATTCATATAATAAAAAGGAACACATGAGTAACAAATAACAAATATAGTGGAATGAGGCAAAAAGGGACACAAGTCAGTTGTGCAGAGAAGAAGGGGGACAGAACTATACTAATTCTTCAAGAAAAACAGTGGAATTTCTCACAGGACCTATTGAGTGAACAGTGTTATTAAAAAATTCTATAACTGTCAGCGGGGAGGAAGGGTAAGGGGTGATTTGTTCAAGAATACGAAATTATAGCTAGATAGGAGGAATAAATTCTAGTGTTCTATTGCACTGTAAGATTACTATAGTTAACAGTAATTTATTATATTTTTGGATAGTTAGGAGACTTTTGAATATTCCCAACAGAAAGAAATGATAAATGTTTGAGGTGATGGATATGCTAATTACCCTGATTTGACCACTATACATTGTATGTATGAAAACATCACTATGAACCCCGTATATATAATTGTGTATCAATTTTAAAAATGTGTAACAAATGCAATGAGTCATGTAAGGTGTTTTTTGAAAATAACACCCCTGAATGAAAACCAATTGTGTTGATTTGCTCAGGAGTGTCTTGTTTTACCACTGAATTTTCCACATCCCGGGAAACCCTCAGTCCCTACCAAATTTGGTTGGTTGGTCCCTTTAAATTGAAACTGAGAACATTAAAACAAACAGCAAATTAGTTACTCAAAAAATAAAACTAATAGAGTCCAGTTCTTCTTGAGGGAGACTTTTCATGTAAATATTTACTAATGATCATTTATCTACTTATAAATTATTACTTTCTCTATCATTTTGTGTAGTAGTACAAAATAAACAATGGCATGTTTGATAGTTTTGATATTTAATTGTAATGTTCTTATTTTATAAGTTATTGGGAACTTCTGATTCCATTGCTTCAAATTGGATAAAAGTAAAAAGTTACTGAAGACCATCTATCATGACTGTAGACTAGATCTATGGGCCAGCAGCATCAGTATTAGCATCAGCTGGGGAGCTGTTAGAAATGCAGAGTCTCAGGCTCCACTCCAGACCTACTGAATCAGAGCCTGCATTTTACCATGATGTCCCTAGCAGGTGATTTGTGTGCACATTAAAGGGGGAGAAGTTCTGGACTAGATGGTAGAGTAGTCACCTGTACTTTAGAATTTTCAAAAATACTGGCATAAATGGTGGTGATGAAAATGTACAGAAAGTATCTTCTTTTCCATCTACTCAACCCTTGATTTTTTCTTCCTAAATTTCTTTTTAAGAAAGATACTGCCGCCTTCAGATTGTCTTCTTATCTCTCCAACCACCCACATTGTCATTCTTTTGGGCAACCCTCCTCTTAGCAACTGAAAGCAAACATGCCCTGGGAACTCTCACTTGGGTTCTCTACTCTTTCATGGTTAGTATTTTATTTAGAGACACACAAAGCCAGTATGGGACTGTCTGTGCTTTGCATACTTTTGAGTGTCTGATCTGATCTCTTTGCTTGCATTTGCCCGGCATTTAAGCTATGCTGAGTCCGTCCCTTAGTCAGTGCTGTGCCTTACCTCTGGCTGCATATTAGAATCACCTGGTGAGCTTTAAAACAGATTAATACTGTGGTTCCATCCCAGATGAATTAAATTAAATCAATTTCTAGGGGTTGGCTCTGGTGTGAGTATTTGTTTAAGTCAGTGCCGGAGGACAGGGTGTGGGTGATTCTGTTGTGCAGCCATGGTTTAAAACTGCTGCTCCAGGGCTCCATCGTATTCATTTGTCATCCATCTACTATCCGTCCATCCACTGATGCACCCCACAAACATTTTATAAGTTTCTGCTGTGTTTTAGATGCTTTTCTAAGTTCCAAGACAGAGTTTTTCAACATGAGCACTATTGACATTTTGAGCTGGACATTTCTTTATTGCGGGGGGCTGTGCTGTGCCTTGTAAGATGTTTAATAGAATCCCTGTCTCTTACTCGCTTGATGCCATAGCATCGCCTGCAGTTAGGACAAACAAAAATATCTTCAGATATTGCTAAATGTTCACTGGAGGGCAAAATTTCCTCCAATTGAGGACCATTCTTCTAGGATATAAGATGAGTAGGACATAATCACTGCTCTGGAGAATTTCACAGTCTGTTGTTGAAGGCAGACACTTAAACAGATAATTACAGTAGGGTGGGGCAAGTATAATAAGAGCTTCAGGACAAATTACATGGGCAACACTATAGAGAGAATGATGAACACTGGGGAGATGAGAGGTGGCATTTAAGTTCAGCCTCCAAGGATAAGTGGTCATTTACTGGGTGGGCAAAAAGGAGAACACTCTACAGAAAGAGAATAGCACTTACAGAGGCATGGAGGTGTGGTCCCATCATCTCTCATCTCTTCACTGTGGTCCACTTCTCATCCATCCCACCTCCCTCTACATCCTGTTGAATCTTTCTTCTCTGTGTGTTGACAATATCACTACATATCTCAATTTGCTGTCTGAAATGCTGAATCATCTGCCCTTAATTATTATATTGATTCTTCTTTTTATAGCAACTTTATTGCGACACAATTTCTGTAGCTGTATTAGTTTCCTCTGGTTGCAATCCTGATATGAATATCTGTGTACAAGTTTTTGTGGAGATTTATGTCTTCATTTCTTTTGGGGATATACCTATGAGTGGAAGTGCCAGGTCTATGGTAAACTTTCGAGGAACTGCCAGACTATTTTCCAAAGCTACTTTGCCATTTTACATTCCTATCAGTAATACATGAGGATTCCAGTTTCTCCTGATTCTCTTTTATTGTCTTCTTCTATTTGACTCTATTGTCAATTCTGCCTTTTCAGATAACCTTTTCAGTAAGGGTAGAAAAATATTTCCATTCCATTTCTGTTAGTGTCACATTTTTTTCTCACTTTGAAGAAATGAAAGGCAATTAACACTTATCTATCCTACATGTAATATTTATTTTTGCTTTCACTCTATTTCCCAGAAACTTACTAGAAAGTAAAAAATTAATTTTTATGTCTGTCTCCAAATCCATAATATGGTTAGCTCTCAAATCCCAGAATGTTCTCCCTGAGCCGTAAGCTCAATGCGGGCAGGCATTTTTCTTGTAAACTTTATAAGCAGCTGTGATGAGTGTAGAATAAGTGTTAAATGACATTATTGTCTCATGTATAGAAGGACTTAATGTTTTGTAGGCTGAATTATTTGTTAATTATACACACATTTCTGATTGTCTATTGATTTTAGTTATTGTTTTTATGTGCAGATGAACAGGAGGCCAAAGACATGACAAAAGAATATAAAGAATTCTAAGCAAGGACCTGCCGGGGTGTGCTTTTGAGAAAGTTGGTAATTAAGTTGTATTACATTTTTCAGGAATATTTTGAATTCAATGACTGCATTGTAGAGACTATTCCTCAAATATGATTTTGACATTTGGATTCTTCTGTTGTGGGTTACATTTCTTTGATATTTTTGAGACTTGGAGTGTAATTGTTCAATGGTTTTTCGTCATTGAAATTTTTAAGAAAATTTTTTATAATTTTATTGCTAATCTTGCAATATCAGGGATATATCATAAAAACTAACATTTCAATGTATACGTATTATGGTGAAACTAGGTTGAGTGCTATTGTATGTTTCAACTTTATTGTGATTCAGACAGATTGCAGTCACTATGAATTTTTGTTCTGGCCCTGCTTTTCCTTCTTGTCATAATGTCTGTTAAATAAAGCTTCCTACAGCTTGCCATAGGAAGAGGTGAATTTCCTTAGCAAAACAATGTTAGTAGAGCCTTTGGTATCTTACTAGCAATGATGCTTTTCTTAAGTAGGAGTTTAACTGGATTATTTGATACATTATTTTCCAGTTTGCTATTTTCTTTCAGAGTTTGGGCCTTTTAGAATGCAGCAAATAACGATGAACTCCTTTAAAAAAAGTCTGTGATAGTATTTTAACAGAGAACGTTGGTCTAGTTATAAGTCAGTACCCTAGATTCCGAGAAAATTTTATGTTGACGCCCCATAAGATGAATTGGCATTAGTCCTAGAATTCTAATTTTTTTCTGGTTCAAAAAATGAGCTGGCTGTTGTGCTGCCTTTAATAAAATTTGCTGGCACGTTTCTCTACTGATATTGAATAACATTAGTAATTGCTTACATCAAATTTCCTTGACTATTTTTTTTTTTTTTAAGAAACAAAGTCTAGTTTTGTCACTCTTGGCTGGAGTGCAGTGACATGATCATAGCTCACTGTAACCTCAACTCCTGGGCTCGATTGATCCTCCTGCCTCAGCCTCTCAAATAGCTAGGACTACAGGCGTGCATCACCATGCCTGGCTAATTTTTAAAATCTTTTTTGTAGAGATGGGGTTCCTATTGTGTTGCCTAGGCTGGTCTTGACCTCCTGGCCTCAAGTGATACTCCTACCTTAGCCTCCCAAAGTGCTGGAATTACAGGCATGAGCTCCCAAAGCCAGCCTCCTTGACTCTTTAAGATGAAAAATTCTATAGCTACTATTTTCAGAGGTATTGATTGACATAATGCCTTTTATTTTTTCAGCCCTTCATTTCAGTTTACTGTCTGTTCATTTAAAATAACAATGGTTTGTGCTGATGTCAGTGTGCTACAATTTTTCTTGATGCCAAGAGTTTTGCTGGGGGATAACAGCAGAAGTTAGAAAAGTCCTGATTTTAGATTCTCATAGGAATGACATGTGGCACTCCTGTGTGTGTCGGGTTTGGGTGGGAACAATCAGGGTAGAGGTGGTATGGGTGGGAATTTGGAGTGGGACAGAGAGGAGCCATTATTGTCCGCCAGCCTGTTAGAGGAGCTCAGCTTTCTAAATCCATGCTTTCCTGGTATTTGATGTGTGTGTGTATAAGAGAGAGAGAAAGAGAGACAGAGACAGACAGATATAGAGATACAGAGAGAGACAGAGAGAAGGGGGAGGGGGAGGGGAGGAGAGGACAGAGAAACAGAGAGAGAAATTATTTCTAGAGTGGTACTACACAGGGCTTATGACCTTCTAGTGTGCTTCTGCAAATGGTATTCAGGGCATAGTGGGCCTTTCTATTATTTAGGAAAGGGGAGGAAAACAGACTGATTTAAAGTAATGAATTCTGCCATTAAAAGAGGTGACATCATTCCATAACATGTCAACTGAAGGTAACTCTAACAAGGACTGGTGAACTAATTTATAATTCAACACAGAGGTTCCAGATTTTAAAAAATTACTCTGATTTAGAGAGAAAGTTTTGTTATTAAAAATAAGTGCTTTTATTTTGAGGTTCCCTTTAGGCCTGAGTGTTTGCCTCAGAACAAGATAAAGAATAAAAATTGTATAAGGGAGAACTAATTCATTTTAAGAATGAATTTGGAAGCTTAAAATTAGAGATTTTTTTTACGTATGACTCTTTATAAACTACTGGCACCACCTTTCTTGTAAATTCCCATAGGACCTAAAGTTTATTGCTCTTCAATCTAACTCTCCTGCAACGTATGACAATAAACTCTTGTAGGAGGAAAAGCTATCATCTTGATGACGTAATTTTAATACAAGTTCTTTATTTCACTATAACCTGCTGATTTGAAGGTCAGTTTCAGGGTGAAAATGGGACATACTTAGAAAAAAAGCTCCTGTTCCCAGTCACTTTTTCTGTCTCATCTTGATATTTTCAATCATTTTTGCTCCACTATCTAAAAATGAATTAGAATTCTGTCGCAGGACTTCACATGTTGAACTACTCTGAGAATGAAGGAAGTCATATTTCGAAGAATTATTTCTTTCAGATAAGTTTTCCTAATTCCATAACCATTACCAACACTTTCTAGTTCTTGCTTCTTCACCTTGGCACTATAATATGATTTGGCAATTTACACTATGTGTGATCATACTACCCAGATAGTAGTATGATCTAAAAACACCCAGGTGTTTTTAGAATGAGAGAGAAAAATCAACAAGGGCGGAAGATTCTGTTTCATTCAGCCAGTCCTTCCTAGTGTTTAACAGAACTCAAAGCCAGATCTCTAACCGACTCATAAAATTTCTTCTTTGATCTTCTATTAAACCTGGAAATTGGTCAGTATTCCACGTTCATGATTAGCCCATCCAAAAGTCAAGGTCTGCTTATTGTAACAGCTGGGCCTTCTCTTCACAAAATAATTTTATACTTACACACACATAAACATTCTCTCTCTCTCTCATGCATTCCTTCCAAATTTTACATTTTTCTTTGGTCATCTGTTTTTCACTAAAGGTGGTATTTATTCATAGATATCACAAAAGGTGGTATCTATAAAGTTTGATCAGCTTTTCAAGGACACTTCCTCCCTGGTACACATTTAGTTTCACAGCTTGTCCACAACACGTGATCATGTTGCCCACTTAGTGCCATTGTTCACGGGTCAGAAAATGGAGTTACAAGAGTTGCATGTGCTTCATAGCTGTTTTTACCTTTGCTTTTATTGTTCTTTTTAGAGACAGAACTGGAATTTGAAAAGGAGTCAATAAATGATATTAATAAAATATTAAATCCTATTCTTTTGAGGCCCTTGACATAAGGGTCATTTCTCTTTTATGTTTTTAATATGGCAGGCTAATTTATTGTTTTGTTCTTTTATTCCACAATCCCAGCACATTCTCAGCCTAGACCTGAGCAAATGCAAGTCTTTCTAAATCAAATAAAAACTGTGACTGTTACTGTTATTTACTGTGATTTCTTTTTGTGTATGCTATATTGGTTTAAGAATGGTATTTACCCATATCTCCATAACATAAAGGCAGTAGAGAACAAATAAACATGGATACGGTAAGTATAAATATAAATTTCCATATGATTTATTGTTGTTCCTTATACATAAGAAATAGTAATATACAACTTACACTGCTTTAGAATGTAAAATGGATAAAAATGTGTACAAAAAAAGCACATTCCTAGAAAAAGGTATTGGCAAGTAGTAAAAACTTGGGGGGGGTGTAAAAAGCAAAAAACAAATCAAAACAAAACAAAAAAAGAGAAAAACAACAATTCTTCAATTCAGTGTGCAAACATTATATAAAAATAGAAATACTAACTCTACAGGCAGTATTTCCTGATAAATTACTTAAATAGCATATCTACACAATCTGAGATATCTATTCCAATGGCAATGAGAAAATAATTTATAAAAATAAAGCAATGGTATACAAGATGATAGAAAAAAACCCATAACTTTCAGAAATGGTATTTAACATTTCAATGCTATTTCCTTATTGGGAATACTTTTCTGCAAAGAGTTTTTATACTATGTACAACATTGACTTTTTTAGGTACTACAGTAGCTTTAAGTTTGTTAGACACTTAAACTCTTTCTGCTTGATCCAAAAATTCTTTACTCAGTCACACAACAAATGAGGTAATATTTGTATGTAAGTTTCACGTTTGTCATTTTTTTTCTCTTTTGGAAAAATGAAAAAAAAAAAAAGGTATATATGCTTTCCTTCTCCCTGGAAATAGGCGCAAGGGATGGGGTAAAAACAGTATATGGAAGACCTCATGGCTTTCTTTGCAATCTACAACACTCACAAATGCGTAACCAACTAATTCCACTTGAAAAGACAAAACAAAGGAAAAAAAAGAATCCCAAAACATTCATTCTAAGCACAAAGGGAAGAGCAGCTTGTTATGCTGATTTTCTTTGTGTCATTCTTGACAGATTTGCTGCTAAATCTCAACTACCTGCTCTCAAACACTTCTCATATGAAACCTAAATTCCAGGCAGAACAGAGTTAATAAATAATCTGTATTTACAATCTTATAGTCATGAAGACTCCTAACAAAGATGATATGGATAGTCCTTCAGCTTCTTCCTTTTCCATGAATAAATCCTTCAGCCAGATCTTCCAGAAGAATTAAAAAATAAATATTTTACATTGTAAAGCATTTGTAAAAAACAAACAAAAAATCTACAGTCCAAAAGAGAGAATTGGAAAACTCTATGATAATTCAGGAAAAAAGAGAGAAAAGGAATGTTTTAGTTAGGTTGCTAATAATTTTGTGCCTTTCTAACCATAAAAATATAAGCACAGCTGCCCGTCCTTTGGGAGGCAGCCGGTGCTCACTGAGATGGTAGGTTTTCCTATTTTCCTGCTACATCTGCACAAGCTACATCTGGAATAAAACCAACAATTTCGCTGTGAGCAGGCAGTGGCAGCCAGCACTGTCGTACACTGGTTTAATCCTGAATCCCTGCTCTAGCCACTACAGGTGATGTGTAAGGGCTGGGGGTCAGGAAGGAAGTCCAGAAGCCAGTCTTTCCCTCCCTTCCCTGCTTCTCTTTAAGTGCCTATTTACGTGGATGAATCAGTTAACACCGGTCAGCATCATGAAATCCAGCAAGTCTTTCTATCCCCTGAAAATGACTTTGTACCGCGAGCATGTAACAGTTCCTCCATGTTTTCTTCATACAATCGTCTCTCGGGTGCGTGCCCTCCCCTTGGTGCGCTGGCCCCTGCTCCCCCTGTTCCTGAGGGAGGAAGACAGGGTGGTTTTGTTTGCTAATTCTAGTGAGTCCTCCCCTTCTCTGACAAGCCTGAAAATGCTTTTGAGTCCAGTGCTCAGAGACAGCCTCACAATAGCTCCCTGCTCTGTGAAAAAAGCAGAGTGGAGAGGGCAGCTTCCCAACTGAAGCAAGTAGATGCTTTTGCTTTTCCAAAAGTAAACGAAAGTCATTGTTTATATTCTTGGAAGACGTCTTCTCATTCACTGGAGGCTGAATGCCGAGTCTCTTTTTGAAAACTTGCATTTTCTCGAGGCAAGTCACATGTTCTAGGAGTCCACACTGATGCAAGCAGAGAAAAAAGGAAGGCAAGAAGAAGTGATCCTGGGGGTTTTCTCAAGCCCATGGTTCCAGAAGGTGCAATACCAGCATTGGTTATGATCAGTCTTTGATCAACAGTTGGATGATTAGGGATCTGTTAAATAAAACAAATAATATAAGTAAATACATAAGTGAAAACTTATTCATAAAGCATGGTCATCTATCAGTTAATAAGTTAACAACCTAGCAATAGTGCTTCTTTTATAATGAAAAAAGCATCATTTAAGATTGCCCAAGTATATTAATTTTATTAGCAGACATTGATGCTAGGAGATTGAAACAGCATGACCATCCAAGAACTTATGTTATACTTTCTAAGGCCTTTAGCGTTAAAAGTTTAGGGAGTTTTATTTTAAAAATTCAGACTCAAAAATTATATCATTATTTAAATATGTTTTGAGTAAAATCAACCATCTTTCTTTACTCTGACTGATTTTGTTAGTATCTGGCCTTGGTCCAGTAAATATTTATTAAGCACTTATTTTGTGGTAGGTCTAATGCTGGACTCAGAGGCTAAATAATCACTGAGAGAAAAAGAACGGAGAGAAAAAAACCCACTAAGGTTAATAGCAAAAATTTAATATGCCAATATGAAGGCAACATTCCTTTCCCCTCTTTGTATATAGGGAAAAGTTGTGGAAGAACTTGTGCTGTAATGGTGTCAATAACACCCTGAGCAGTGTGTAAGATATATAAACACATACAATTGCAAAGAAGTATTCTTAATGAGGTCTAAGTTGTTCAGGAGCTTGCCTGCAGTTTTCCTTTGGACTGTTTATGAAGAGCACAAAGATTGCTAAGCAAATTAATATTGTTAACAAGGACTCAGGATTTCGTAAGCCACAGCGCAGAGGCATTATTTTTGTCATGTGTCCTCAAACGCAAAATACAAATAACTCTGTCTCCAAAACAGTCTTTAATCAGACTTTCCCATAATTGTCATCACCGATATTAGTCTTAATTAGAGATGTCAGCTGCACATTCACTGTTGCTCCTACCTCTACATTCATATTTCAGGTCGGAGAAGAACACCATTTCTTGAGAGAAGACAAACAATCCCAGCCTGCCGCCAGCATAGGTTTTGTCATAGATGGGTCCTGAGTCAGCCATGATTTTCTTCCCTTCATACATCACCACTCTGTAGGGGAAAAAAAATCTTGTTAGTGACACTGAGGCTTTTTGTCTCCTTTTTGCCCACGAGCGTGACTGTGAGTGAAATTTAATCAGTGCAATCTTACCTAATGAAACCTGTCTTTGGCCTGTGGCTGAGACGCCATCTGTAGGCGGTGAAATCTTTCCAGCCTATGTGACGAGGGTCATGCCACAGGGTGCGCACCTGAAGGAAAGGGAAAGGAAAAGGTTGAAACACAGCTCCATCAGGAGATTTATATTTCATTTCATTTCATAAGCAGCAGTGCTTGAAAGGTACCAAGTTGACTTAAATTAGAGGGATGCAATGCAGGACTTTTTCCAAGGCCTCTCAAATTTGTCATATGCCACTGAATGTACACATAAAGCAGAAAGAGATAGGGGCAGGAGTTTTTTGTTTCAAAAGGCTGAAACTACCTTCGGATTTAAAGGGCAACTCTTGGTCACAGCAAGCTCCCCTGTCAGACGCTATTGTGTTTTCACAAAGCAGAGCTTATGTAGTTGATGGTGTGGGAACTGGACAGCTAAGGCTCCCTGTGGGGAGGCTTGGTCAATGCACAGTGTCCCCAGCACTAGTCCAGCATGCATCAACTCGCTCCCTTCTGTAGGGTGTTGCTTCTTACCTGGCCAGGGGTGTTTCCTGTGTGCCACAGGGCATTCCGCAGGTGCTCACCAGGCCCTGTGGTGGAGTTGACGACTTTCACAGAAAGGCCTGAGTATCCCTGAGCCCTGGTGGGGTTGGTGTCCCAGTAGGACTGGGTGACTTGTTTCCACATGACGACATAGAAGCGGCTGCTGGACTGGTAGCCAAAGACAAATCCAGCATAGTCATCGTCCCTTTCAGTGTTGATGAAGAAGGTGCCACTGAAGTCCACAGCATTAAACTCATCGTAACCTGGAAGACGAGGCCAGGGGCAGGTTAAAAGCTGCAGCCTTCAGAAGTTTCTCTGTTACATTCCCAGACTCCTTAGCACCCCCAAGGACAGACGCAATTGCCAGGTTTTATATTTACTTTTTCCCCATGTATGTATGCCTCTTGATCTAAGAACTCACTACGCACCTACAGCAAGTCCAGGATCACAGTTGACAGTCTGGACGAGTTCTTTACCCTGATGTCGTACAACCCAGTTAGGGTCATTCTGGGATGTCCCTTTGGGATCCAGAGGAATCATCTGGAATCGGCGGAAATCAGTCTCACTGATGTCAACATTCTCAGGACAGATGTCATCGATGTCTGGCACACTGTCATGGTCAAAATCATCTTTGCAAGCATCACCTCGACCATCACCTAAGGGCAAAAAAGCAAAAGTTCAGTGAAATTGTGAAGTGCTATTATTATTGGTGGCAGACATTCACTATCTTGTCAGAGTTGGCAGTTAGTCCCTCCATCCTCTCAAATGTACTCAGCTTTGTTTTGATTTCCTCGACCTAGACAGCCATGGCGGCAGTTACTCTCTTAAAAAGTGGCTCCACTGACTCACCATCAGAGTCCTTCTGGTCAGGATTGGGCACGAGTCTGCAGTTGTCCCTGTCATCAGGAATGCCATCATTGTCATCGTCATGGTCACAGGCATCCCCCTTGCCATCTTTATCATGGTCAGCCTGGTTGGCATTGGGCACATAGGGACAGTTGTCCAGATTGTTCTGGTGGCCGTCTTCATCAATATCCTGATTGCTGTCACAGGTGTCACCAATGAGGTCCGAGTCGGAATCCAGCTGAAAGAGACATAGTGGAGGATAAATGGAGGTATAGATCACTCACAAAAGAAAACTTATGCCCCTACAACAGGGAAAATTCTCCAGTGTTTGATATCACCAGTGGCGTTTCATGTCTGTTTACGTACCACTGCAGAAAGATAGTAATATTAGCAATTACATTTTAAAAGTTTTTTTCCTTGATCCCTGTTTCCATATAAAATTCTGAGAAGAGATATTTAAGAGCTTTTTTTTAAAATACAAAACTTTCTAGGCCGGGTGCGGTGGCTCATGCCTATAATCCTAGCACTCTGGGAGGCCGAAGTGGAAGGATAGCTCAAGGTCAGGAGTTTGAGACCAGCCTGAGCAAGAGCGAGACCCCATCTCTACTAAAAATAGAAAGAAATTAATTGGCCAACTAAAAATATATAGAAACAATTAGCCAGGCATGGTGGCGCATGCCTGTAGTCCCAGCTACTTGGGAGGCTGAGGCAGAAGGATCGCTTGAGCCCAGGAGTTTGAGGTTGCTGTGAGCTAGGCTGATGCTACGGCACTCTAGCCCGGGAGACACAGTGAGACTCTGTTCAAAAAAAAAAAAAAGAAAAAAAGGAAAAAAAAAAACCTTTCTAAATAAAATTAAATACAGTTATTTAATTGCCAAGGGTGGAATACAATGTCAACTGTTTATATCTTAATGATAAATGAAATTCTTTGGATACATTCTGTAATTTCCCATAAAAGGTTTCAATTGTAAGAATGCTGACATGTCAACTTCTCTAGGTCATGAAGTCATGGAAACACACCACTGCTTTCTATGTGTACTATCTGGGTAATGTGTGTGTGATAGAAATCAATTATTTTTATTATTTTTGGTATTTGGTTTTATGCAGCTAGTCATCTGTTGGCTTAGGTAAAGTCATGAGTTTTTTCTGTGCAGTTTTTCTCAGAGTACTTTAACATTCAATATGCATGGGGTGCTTAGGGACTGTTTATATATGAACAGGAATTTTTCTTGCCAATATTTATGCTCTTTGCTCCTAAGATTTTTATGTGATGCTTGAATTTTGTTATAAAGCTTATTTCAACGTGAGGAGACAAAAACTCATCCAGTGAAGTTAAATGATATTGGAAGAATTTAATTTATGGTCAGTCCCAAACTCAAAATAGATGCGCCTCAGTGCCCTTTGATCAGCAGAGCTCTCCCATGATGGCCCCAGAACAACTCATCCTGTTGCTCTTTGCTTTACAGGACTTCACAAGAGCAAATATTAGGAGGGGGAAGCTAGATTTCTCATTTCTTTAATCTAATAAGAACATTACCATTTTTAAAAAGTTGGTTTCTAAGCTTCCAGAATAATGCATTTTAGAAAACAAAAGCCTTCTCTTAACATTTATCCCTAGAACATAACGATAGGCAATTACACAAAAAAGCAATGCTTTCAGATGGGAAACCTGTTCTGTGCAATGTCTGTCTGTAGCACGCCCTGGCATGGGTAGAGACTGACTGGTTTGTAATTCCAGATACTTTTGAATATGACAAAGAAACAGGAGTTTTTTCTCCTTGTTTTGGACGTATTCTTAGTTTGATGATGTTTCTTTTTACAGTTATATTAGCTAAGAAAATGGTTATTTTGCTTAAGCATTTATTTTCTATCTCTTAGTCTTACACATGATTATTATAAAGTTGTCAGTCACAGATTTCTGCTTTGTATCATCTGTCTTAACAATGGTAGATCATGCTGAGCAAGTCAAGTAGATCATGTTGTAGAAGACTGAAGTTACAAGATCCTCACACCAAAGATCCATGGGACTCTTTGCAAGGGGCTCATATCAGGCAAACTATTTACACAAACTTACTGCAACTGGCTGTGAGAACACTGAGAGGCACGGTCATGAAACTGCAAAGGGAGATCCCAACACTCTGCTGAAAGACTGTGAAAGGAGTCCACCTACCTGATCCGGATTGTGTTCCAAGGGGCAGTTGTCACACTGATCTCCAACCCCATCCATATCAGTGTCCCGCTGGTCCACATTGTAGACATACTGGCAGTTGTCTCGTTCATTCAGGATACCTGCAAAGAACAGGGGACAAATAAGAGCTGGGATCTCAGCCTTGGATGTTTCCACCAAATGACATACTAATGGCCAGGACTAAGGCGAAAGCTCTACGTGTCCCCGACTCCCATGGGCTCAGGGAGCACCTTACCATCGCCGTCAATATCTGCAGCACAGGCATCTCCTTCCCCGTTGTTGTCTGTGTCGGCCTGGTCCGGGTTGTGGTTGTAGGGGCAGTTGTCACAGCGGTCTCCCACATCATCTCTGTCATAGTCATACTGGGCTGGGTTGTAATGGAACGGACAGTTGTCCTGCAAAGAGAAGAAATGGAGCACTTTATAATAACTGTGAAACCAGCTCAAGCCTCAAACCACGTGCATAATATGCATAAAACTGCAAAAATTCATAGTAATTATTTTCTACTTAGTAGATATGCTACTTGAGGACTCAGTGTAAAATGATCACTACAAAAGTTAAAAGCAGGACATAATGAAAGAAAAATGGATTCCTGTTAGTTACAAGTTAGTGAGATGTCAGATGCAATCTCATCATCTCAGTTCTCAGTATGCCCAAAGTAAATTTAGATGTGGCGTTTGAAATGAATCTGGGGAACAAAGTGTCATTTGTTTATTCACTGTAATTTCTCTCTCAACTGGAGGGAAAAACAGCTTGTGATGAAAAACAAAACTCTCATTTAAAAATTCTCTCGGTAACATCTACATCCTCAAGCTACTGAAATATAATGAATAATTTCTAATTGTCCAATATATCAATTTGATGTATTTTTTTGCTATAACCCTGTAATTGAATCCTAAAGTGTTTCAGGCTGCTGCTGAATTGAATAGATGAAAGAGGAATGGAAAATATTTTGTTTTTACCCTATCATCTGGAATTTTATCATTGTCATCGTCATCATCACAGGCATCGCCAATTCCATCCTTGTCATAGTCTTCCTGCCCTGAGTTGGGAAGGTTGGGGCAATTATCCTAGGAAAGAGAAGACACATTATGGTTACAGTTCACATTCCCTTTGCTCAGCTCATGCGTGAGGGAGTGCACCCGGACACTCCAGACAGAACAACAGAATGCTGCTCTGCAACAGTGTATACTTTGTATGGGAAAACAAAAAAATAAATGTTTTCATGGGGGATATATATACAGAATTTGTATAAACGCTTTAAGCTTTATAGATGCTGTGAACACAAGTCATACTCTGCTGGGATCTGGTAGAGTACGGAACCTTTTTTTGGACAGACGAATCAACTAGGAAACACAATTACTGAAAGAGCCTCCCCCGTTCACGTTTTTGGCACCAAATGGTTTAATCTTAATAGGAATTAATGTCCCTTTGCCTTTGGGAGATTTAATCTTTCAGTTTCATTTTCAAACTTTAAGTATTAAAATTTCCTTAGCATGTTCTTTTGATAGGGTGATGATGGGCCTTCTTTCTGGAGGCACGCGAGAAGCTGGCTCTACCTTTTTGCAGTGGTAGGTTGCGTTGGCCACGCACACCAGGTTCTCGTTGGGCCAGCCGTCGAGGTCCGTGTCCTCCCCACAGATGATGCCGTTGCCAGCATAGCCAGGCTTGCACTCGCAGCGGTACATGGGGTCGCTGTAGTGGCCCAGATAGTTGCACTTGGCATTCTTGTTGCAGTCGTGGGTCCCATCCATGCAGGGGTTTCGGGGCTTGCACACCTGTGGGGTACACCATCCTGACGTTAGCACAGAGCCTTTGGGAGTCCCCAGACAGCATGGAAACAAGCAGAGTCCCAGCACCTATCATCTCAGAGTAGACACAGGCTGTGTGTGGAAGAGTGTGGGTTACCTCTGTCCTTCTCCATTCTCCCTCTGAGGTTGCCCAGACTACAGGTGAACTTTGCTTTGCATTTGTTTTTTCTTGAAATGGCTTAGCACCTAGGCATTTACAAGTCCATCTGCTCATGAGCAGCATTTCAGAGCAGCATTTTCAAATATGGTGGACTATTTTTCCCCTGCCGGATTTACCATGGATTTTTCTAGTCACATTTTCAAAACCAGGTTGTGTATTCAACCCCCTCCCCTGCTTTTTGTGAATGGTATGAAATTACACTCCTTCCTTTCCTAGTTGTTTTGGTCAAGGGCGGCTCTCCTCTGCTCTGGTCTACTAGTTTGGTCTGCTGTACCTGTTTGTTGGCCGTGGCATGTTCGACGCCCCGGCCGAAGGGCTGTGAGCCGGTGAAGCGTGGTGGGCAGGGCAGGCAGTTGTAGCCAGGGTCCGTGTTCTCACACCTGTGCTCCCCGTTGTGGCTGAAGCAGGCATCAGGCACTTCTTTGCACTATGGAGGAAATGAGAGTGTGCTTCGTGTTTAGAAAACACTGCCGTAAGGAAGTGACTAGGACAGTTAGCTGCTTTCCCAGATCCAGTAACTCTGAGCCCTCAGTTCTCACCTCATCAACATCTTTGCACTGGATGCCATTTCCACTGTAACCAGCGGGGCAGGCACCACATTTCCAGCTGCCATCAGGGTAGCTGGTGCACTTGGCTCCGGCAAAGCAAGGATTGGACAGGCATCCGTCTGAGACAAGGTGAGAGAGACGTACAGTAAATGGTTGGTCTAAGCTGCTGTTACTGCCATGCTAGGCACTTAAAAAACAATAGGGTGTAAGATATTGTGGGGTCTGGTAACTGATTAACTGATTATTGTGTAACTGATAACTCATTGGGATTAGGTTGTCCACCGGCATTTTAGAGCAAGCAAACCACTCAGGACAAATGTTCGGTGGAACCCCTTGAATGCTGGCTGCAGCATTCAGTAACACAGCAAGCTCCTGGGGTGAGTTTGCTCTGGGCTTCATGACTCACCAATTGGACAGTCCTGCTTGTTGCAGATCTGGTTTTCAGTCACATCACCGATGCAGTCCTTGCCTCCAAACTGGGGTGTGGGGTTGTTACAGAGCCGGCTACGTTTCTGTACTCCTCCTCCACAGGTGACAGAACAGATGTCCCACGGTGACCAGGGGCCCCAGCCTCCATTGACTGTAAGAAAGTAAACCATATGCAAAAATTAAGGTCAATTTTCAAACACCTCACCTGTCACAGAAGATTACCCTAAGCCTGTTCAAGAAACCTCTGCTACCCTGACACGTGGAAAGAATGTTTGGGGGCAGGATGAGTTTGAAATGATTTTCTTTCTATTTTTCCTTTAAAAAAGCTGCTGAGCATGCAGGACTTAGCTTCTGTTTGTTTCTCTAGTAAGTAAACTCTCCCCTCCACGAACTGGAGGTTGCATGTGCCAGGCAACCAGCTGGGCAGAGCTGTTGCCCACGCTCAGCCCAGCAGCAGGTGCACTTACTGGGGCAGGCATCCTTCTTGCAGGCTTTGGTCTCCCGAGCTTCGCCCTCACATGGCTTCCCGTTCATCTGGGGGCTGGGAGAGTTGCAGAGCCGGATCCTTGTGATCACGCCGTCACCACATGTCACAGAACAAGAGGACCATGGGGACCAGTGGCTCCAGCCGCCATCCTGTTTGACTGAAGGACAAAGCTCATGTCATAAATGGTGTTGGCTTAGAGCTAGCCAAGTAGAAGCTCTCCCCAAGAGCATATAGATATATTTCCAGGAAATGGTCAACAGCAACCAGATCTAGTTTGTAGTAGAAATTGGCTCTTGGCCACGTGTCCAAATATCAACATGGAACGTTTTTACCAGAGAACAGCGGTCTTTATGGTTGCTGTTAATAAACTAACATTTACAGGGTGCTTGCCATGAGCTAAGCTCAATGCTGACCGCTTTACGTGCATTATCTACATAAAATGCTCAAAATAACCTTATTCAAGAACTATTATCGCCCCCAAGTTGCAGTTGAGGAAAGAGCCTCAGAGAGGGCAAGCTGTGCTCAGGGGTGCGCAGACAAGTGGAGCTGGGCTTCAGATCCAGAAATTCAAAGCAGCCATGCCCTTAACCTCCACGCTATGGAACTGCTCCTGGTGATGTCAGTAAGGACAGGTCGGTCCTGCACATCCCTGAGTGGCCAAGATGCTTACATCTCTTGTCACACTCCTGAATGTGGCAGGTCCGCGTCTGGACGGAGGAGCCCTCGCATCGGTTGTTGAGGCTATCGCAGGACCGGCCACGCTGCTGAATGCCATTGCCACAGGTCACAGAGCAGGAGGTCCACTCAGACCACGGAGACCAGCCATCATCCGCAGAGTCGCTGGCTGCAGGGGAAACGGAGGCTCATTTAGCATATGAGGATTTAGACAAGCTGTTCTTCAGATGGCTCTGTCCCGGGCCCTTCACTTGCCAGAGGGTGAAAAGCAATGTATTTCCTTCCTGTATTATCTTCCGAGTTTTATTGAGGTATCACTGACAAATAAATATTGTATATATTTAAGCTGTACCATATGATGTTTTGATATACATATGCACTGTGATGTGATTACCACGGTGCAACTACTTCAGATACCCATAACCTCACAGTTACCATTTTCTGGTGGTTGTTTTAAGATCTACTCTCTTAGCAAATTTCAAGCATGTAATACAGTGTAATTAACTAGAGTTACCATGCTGTATATGAGCTCTCCAGGACTTGATATCAGAGGGTGCAAAGTTTCAGTTATGGAGGATGAAAAGCAATGTATTTCGTAGGCCAACAGCCAGGGCCCTGTCCCAGGTCATGCTGTGTACAGCACTGGGCCAGTACAGCTGGGCCCTGTCACAGCGTGTGTTCTCCTATCCACTGTTTCTTCTTTCTCCTCTCTCAGCATTTCAAATGAGTTTCCCTTTACTGACTTAAGATATCTGAGTAGGCATTTCCAGTCTCAGGCTTCCAAGAATGCTAGAGTTTTAGGAAGCTTATAGGAATCATTTCTGACTGTCAGGGAGCCACAGACCATGTGTTTGACAGATGCACTTGAAGGCAGCTTAGCTGCTGTTGGCTCTGGCTCCAACTCGGCTATGAGGTTAGTCAATTTGTTGTTCCTCTCACCCTAGCATTCGGGGCCATCTCTGCACATATTTTCACAAGAGGACAATGTGTTTGTTTACCATCTGCCCAGGCACTGTGACTACAATCACATCTAGCTGTATCAGACAGAAGAGAGAGAACTTGTTTTCTTTTGTCATGAATTGTTAAGTTTTCTTAGCAATTCCTGATTCATGTTCAGAACTCTGTCCCAGCTAACGTGGTTCCCTTTAACCCCTGTCTCAAGTGAATGCTGAACAGAAATAGATACACAAATGATCACTATGGTGCCAATCTCACTCACGTGATCCCTGGATGGGACTGGTTATTCCGAGCCATGGCCTGTGTGTCTGTGTATGTGAAGGCAAGTGCCACTTTCTGTTTTCTTCCTTATCTTAGTCATAATGGATCACTTTATGACCTCTACTACATAAAATATTGTCTCAGAAAAATGGTTAATTTATACTGGCAACAAAAACAAGGGATATGGTGCCATGTAACAATATAGTGCCTTATTTCTTTTTGTGCTCTGAAACTCCATTTGCTGTTAACTCTCTTAGATCTCCTATCCCTGCAGATAAAATGGGCAAAACTTACAAGCCCAATTCAGTCCAATGCTCGTATCATAAGCCTATCAATTTTTCTGGTGAGCAGATTTTTCTTAACTGTACCGCTGAGGTCAAATTCTAAAAGCAGTCAACTTAGAGCTATTGCTGCTACATATTCATCTTCTTTCCTCAAAGCATAAAATCAGGAATCAATAACCTACAAGATCATTATTGCCTATGCTGTAATCCAGACGGGTCATTCAGATGTAGTCATAATAGAATTTTTGGCTGTACACAGCAGACAAGCTGCAGCTAACCAGCTGCTGCAGCAAGAAACTGAATGGAAAAGTATATGATGGAGACAGGGGTGGGGTTCCAGTGTTGTGCTTGGCTGTCTAGGATATATGTACAACTGACTTAGTCTCTGAAGAATGGTTATGCCGTTTTGGGAACTTACGCCAACACCGTGGGCAGCATTCTCCATCAGGAACTGTGGCGTTGGAGCAGGGCATAATGGGGCAGGACACCTTTTTGCAGATGGTAACTGAGTTCTGCGGGGCAGAAGAGTGAGGGAGAAATGGGTTACTGAGCATATGCAAACAGAAGTTTACATACTGTTAACACGTCCATTACAAGCCAAAACATGTCAGGGCTGTAAATGCTCTAGTGGAATGAGTTGAATAGAAGATCTGTCTGTGTTGTGTTTGCAGCCACCACTATCATAGAGAGTATTAATGCTAGTTACTTGTCACTCCATCCCTTGGAGAATTCTTTTTTATTGCTACTCAGTCAAGGGTGGAAGTTATAGCCTGAAGAATTTATACAAGGGGAATCAACAAACATCATGGGTCAAATCTATGTCTGAAATTTGAACTCACAAAATTTAGCCAGGAGTTTTAAATTTTTATATTTTATCTTTGGGGGAAACAAGATCTATAAGCATTTTTTTTCTCCTCTATAGATCTAGCTTTGTATTATCCTGGAAAAGAATGGGAATTTAATGAAGTTGGCTCCCAAATCCAGTAATCCATGATTTGTGTTTAAGCTTGACTTTGTTCAGTGGTCAAGGTAAACCCCTAAACTCACCTGCCACTGGCATGGGGGGATGCTAGAGTGAAACAAACACAGCTGACAGTGCCACCTAAGCTAACAGTGACATCCTAACAATGTTGGGCTAAGTGATTTGAATCACAATCGGTATTGTATTAAAAGAACCTCCGTGCCATAGCTAAATACAAATCAGGGTTGGGGAAAAATAAAAGGAATGTTCCAACCAGGTTTTATTTACCTGATATTCAACACAGCCTTTGAACTAAAGCAGGTAAGTCATTCACATCTTAGATTTGTTTTCTTAGATACTTAGCATGGGATAAAATTAATACTTTGATAAACTAACTGAGAGTTTAAAGAAGAATTTTTACATGCCATAATTGCATTTAAAAAAAAAAAAAAAACTTTAGTGTCAGGCCTTGGAACATAAGAAGAATTTGAGTGGCCATTTGAGTGTTTCCCCTGAGATGTGGCTTCAATTCTCATTTTTGTTTGCGAAGACCCCTTACCTGACAGCGACACTCTGTACAGCTGTCCACGGTCCATTCCTCATTATTCCTGTACTGAATTCCATTGTGATAGCAGAGGGGAGGCCTCCTCAGCTCGTTGGCCAACTCTTTGTTCTCTTCGGTCTAAGAGGGGAGAATGATCATTAGTGTCCAACCTCATTTTCAGTCATTTTGGGACCATCTGTGATAAAACTTTAAGGGCTCATGCCAACGGGCTGGGAGCGGAGGCCACTGACCACTTTGCGGATGCTGTCCTGCAGCGTGGTCACGATGGTGCGCAGGCCCCTGAGTTCCAGCACCATGCTGGACAGCTCATCACAGGAGATGCCGCAGATGGCTTGCAGGTCCTTTGTCTTGTGGCCAATGTAGTTAGTGCGGATGGCAGGGCTGGAACCATTCACCACGTTGTTGTCGAGGGTGAGGAGGACATTGGTAGCTAATAAAAAAACAAACAAAATGAGAAAGGTAATAGATGTTTAAACACATGTTCTTACTAGCCACTCTCCTGACTTCTTAGTTGTAAAAGCCATTTCATTTGGGCCAAGGGATGCAGGTGAGGAGATGCACTGTGTGTGAAATGCCCTTTGAGGTGCCTTTTGAACACCTCTTAACTGTGTTACCTGGGGTAGTTTGGGCACAGCCACTGTCACTTAAATTCTGCAGCTTGTTGATGGAATTCCCTGATTTCCCCAATTTGCCCTAATAATAGAGGGGTACTCACAGCTGGAGCAGCCTTTGTTCCTGAGGATGTCTTCTGGTGTGGTTCCAAAGACAAACCTCACGTTCTGCAGCACCCCCTGTGGGCAGAGGACACACGTTACTTGTAGAATGTTGAGGGTGGTGGGGGTGGGGAGGGGACTGTCTTTATGTGAGGAAAAGCACACAAGAGATGTTCTAAAAGCTTAAAAGAGCTCCGTTTTAAGATCACTATGTTAAAATAACACACCAACATAAGTTGCCAAACAACTTCAAAATCTTAATTACGTCTTCTGCCAAGTCTTCAGTATTTTACAAAGAATTCAGTTATCAGCCTATTGTGTACACAGGAAATGGAACCTGATACTAAGCCCAGAGGATATAAAGAAACTTTACAGTGTCAAAGACTTACATGTGGGAGTTCAAAGTCACACTTGCAAAGATCTAGAAGTTAAGGCAAGGAAGAAGCTGCAGCAGCAAGTAACCACCATTTTAACCTTTTATTTGAGACCAGCTGCATCCCCATGAGGATTCCAATAGCAAAGTGGTATTGATTCTGCCCATACAAGGCATCCATTTCAAGCAATATTAAAATTGGTGGAATGCATTTGAACTGAATTATTTTCTTAAGAGCACATGGAGTATCTGAGGCTTGAACAGTCTGACTGTTATAGGAAAACTATTTCTTGTTTTCTCAAGTAGTTTTCAAAGTGTGGTTCCCAGACCACCAGCATCAGCATCACCTGGTACTAGTTAGGGATGCAGTTTTCAGGCTGCACTTCTGACCACCTGCGTGGGTGAGCTTTAACAAGCTTTCAGGTGATTCTGATGCTCCCTAAAACTTGAGAACTACTGCTTTAGTTTACAGACAGTATTTCCTGTAGCCCTGCTGACAGGTCACCTGGCTAGCAGATGACCCCAGGGAACAGGGCTCAGAGAAGAGGCCTCACCTGGAAATTGTCATTGACGCCTCCCTTTGCGATGCGGAGTCTGGCAATGTTGGCCAGGTCCCTGGTGAAGATGCTTTGGATAGGGACGTCCAGCTCGGCGTTCTCCATCTTCTCACAGTCGATGTACAGCTGGGCCCTGTCTTCCTGCACGAACAGGGTGATGCTCTTCCACTGGCCGGTCGCCAGGAGAGCTTCTTCCACTGAGACCACGTGCTGCTTCCCCTGCACAGTCAGGCTGAGGTCCAGGGTGCCTGCCTTGCCGTTGGAGACGATGCTGAAGACCTGGCCAGAATGGTCTTTGCGCTCCAGGGCCAGCAGTGTGCCCCGGGTCTTCTTCATCTGCCTCAGGGAGGCCAGAAGGAGGAAACCTTTCTCTGCCCGCACGGCATCCACTAGGTCTTGGAACTTGTCATCAGGCACAGGGGGGATCAGGTTGGCATCCTCGATTCGGAAAGCTGGGCTGGAAGGGTCGGGGCCCTTAACCAGTCGGCGCCCAGAGCCCTTGCGGGCAGCCCCGGTGAGTTCAAAGATGTCAAAGACACTGTTGTCTCCTCCAGATTCTGTTAGGAAGGAGAGGGCACAGGGTGAGCTTTCCAGGTTGCAGCCCAGGGTAGGGGCTTAGCTCTGAGGGGTGGGGCCAGAGGGACAGGGTGAAAACTCCTGGCAACCACTGAAAGAGCTGAATAAACAGCATGGTCACAGAGAAGCTGCCTCCTGCTGTCCCGTCAGGGCCCAGGGGAAAAGCAGCTGGGAGATGAGAGCCTGGGACCAGCACACCTGTGGTAGCCAGCACCTCCTCCCCCTGAAGGTACCACACAGACTCACCTGGAATGCGGTTGGTGCCACACACATGCAACAGGAACAGGACACCAAGTCCCCAGGCCAGCCCCATGGTGGAGCTGTTTGTGCCCAGCAGGGAGCCTGTAGCAGGAAGCACAAGAGCTCAGGATCAGAGAGACCAGCTAAGCAGGGAGGGTGGGCAAAACCTGTGGCTGGGCATGGGGCCAGGGCCCTGGCCATCCCTCTTTGGCCCCGCATTTACTGAAATGAAGGACAACAATTTACTTTCCAGAGGGCATCAGCAAAAAAAACCCCAGAGAAGTGGAGGGAGGAAGAGTGTAATTTTAAAGTATGGGGGACACCAGACCAACAATTTGGGGGCTTTTTCTTGCAAGTTGAGGGTGAACAGCAAGATCAGGGGATGTAATTTGGGGAGCTGGGAGGGCAGGGAGACGTAGAGACTTCCCTGGAAGATTGATATAAAGGTTTCGGGAGGACTTGGAGAATAAAGAGATCTTGGGCTGTCCTGACTAGTTGGTTTGTGAACCCCAAGGCTGAAGAGGGTGGCTCTGGAGGCTTGCCATGAAAAGAGTCCCCCAGCGGCTGGGAGGAACAGGCGGGAGCAGGCGAAGGGGGAGAGGATGGGATCAGGGTCCCCAGAGGGGCTTCAGCCTCGGAGCTCCAGGTGGATGGCCAGAGCAGCCCGGGGAGACTTACCTGTGTGCACCGGGGGAGCAGTGGCCGGGAGTGGCGGCGAGGGCGCAGCGACGGTCACTGAGTCCTGGAGAGGGGCCCGGGCGGCCTATGCGCCCAGGGACTCGGCGGCCGGAGTCGGAGGCTGCGCGGGAGAGCTGGCAGGAGCCCTGAAGTGGCAGGCCGGCTCGGCTGCAGCGGCTGGCGAGGCGGAGGAGCCGCGCGCTTTTAAAGGGGCGCTCACATTCCTGGGGATTCCTCTGGCCAATGGGCGGCGGCCGGGCAGGAAGCGGGAGGGGGGCAGTCTGGGTTCCTCTCCCCGCCCCCCGCCGCCTGGCGCGCAACTTTCCAGCTAGAAAGCGAAGGGGGAGCAGGGGTCGGGGCACAGGAGCACTGGAACTTCTCAGAAAAATAGGTGCCGCCCACGCAGCCTTGGCGCACACCCGCTCGGCGCTTCGGCTCTCGCGCCACGCGGGCCCCAGGCGTCAGCGCGAGCCTCGCGAGCGGCCACGGGGTTTGGGCGACCCCCCGAGGCCCTTGGGGGCTGGGGGCTTTCAGGCAAGCCCGGCTCCTTGAATGCCTGGGAGGGCGCTGAGGGGTGGACACCTTGAGACGGAGCCTGTTTTGTTTAAAAAAAAAAAAAATCCCAACGGGTAAATGGGACCATGAGGTGGGACCGCGAGAGAACCATCCGTTAAAGCAGCTGCCACTTGGGCTCCTGTGGACCCTCACTCATCCATCCCGGTGGGTGGGGGACCACGCGTCGCCCTCCGCCTGACTCCCGTCACGGAGGTGAGCGCGGTGTCGCCTGTGCGGCGGGGCGCTGTGCAGAGCGCGCCTTCCCGCTGCCCGTCGGGCACACTTTCCCGGCAGCGGCTGCCCGGGTCCTCGCCGAAGTCGCGTCTCCCGCGTGCGGCGGCGCTTGCACGGCGTGCCGCTTGGGGGCGGTATGCGTATTCTGATGGCGGGGCCGGGACAGGACCGCTTCTTTCTAGTCGGGAGCTTTAAGGAAACTTACTCCTATCCAATTTGCTCAAGCCAAAACTGAAATTGTGTCTTGAAAAACAGTTTTTGTGCCCACTCGTGCTTCTTAACGTGACTCCTGGTTGGAGAATTTGCAGAACCATCTGGCTCCAAAGTCTTCAACTATTTACAGAACAGACCCATAGAGCAATAAATTATCCTTTGCCTATTATTTTATTTCCCTTTTTCCTCCCTAAACGTTCTTTTCATTTTTGGGCTCCTGAAACCGAGGTGTGGGTCACATTTCTGTGGGAGCGCACGTTGCCATGAGCGCTGCTTGCCTAGTGCTTCTGTCATTGAAGTCTGGTCTCCAAGCCACTGTCCCAAGCCAGTATGACTCCAGCTGCCTGGAATTCCATTCATCTCTTTGGGATGAGACGTCAGCAGGCACCGCTTCCCCTGCTGCGGTCCTGCGCTATCAGGCTGGCCCTGAGACCAGGCACAGGTAGAAGCTTCTCCAAATAAGGATCTCAGCACAGACTGGGGGAAATCCCTGGGGTTCACCTCTCTGCTTAGCACTTACACCTGGCAGGACTCCCAACTGCTGCAGACACCCACGAGTTTACATTCATCAAACAGCAATTTCACTTTTCTAGTGTGGGAGTGTTGTGTGACAATGTGGTGTCACCACGTGTGTGGATTATAGAGTGTTTTCTAGTTACTCAATATGTACATCAAGTGCCTCTACAAGATGACAAGCATGTTCCTAAGACATGTTTGTTTGTTGGGTTTCAGATGTTGGGAGGCAGAAAGAAGAGTTTCTATTGGATGAAATCAGATTCCTGTCCTGGAAGTCATAGGTGATGATTCATCCAAGCAGATCTGAAGATTCCAGAATCAGCAGCCATACATGTCCTTCCCCTTCCATCTCCTCCCCCAGCATCCAGCTTGCTCTTTGAAAAGCGATTGCTGTTTCTTACCACTTGCTTCATGATATCAGGTACTTAGGAACAGTTCTTGGAGGGTTGGGCAGCTGATGGCCCTTGGCCCCTCTGGCCCATTTGGTCACTTTATACAGACCAGATGAGGGCTTGGCGTCCACAAGAGGCCCACAAAAGCAGGATGCATCTTTCTTTGTGCAGAAAGGTCATCTCCCCTGGGCTCAGCTGCGTGGAGAGAGTAGAAACAAGCACTCGCTGCCCTTTCAGGGTCCATGCCACCATGACTGAGGGATGGTAGGGATGCCTCTGGAGCTTTCTTAGAACTTGGCTTCTTTCAACAAAAGAAGGAGAAGAATTTTCAACCTTCTTCATTACTAATTGGAAAGTGACCTATATGGTGGCAGGGAAGAGCTTATCAGAGAAAGCTGACAGGTATAGGAGCTATTTATCTAAAACACAAAAACCCTTCCCCAAGTCACGGCACTTCAGTTGCTCTGGGTTGAAAGAAAGGGTCACAGAGGAGGGGGTGTCTGGGCGCCTGTTAGGAACTCAACCACGTTCTTGCTGGTCAACATGTGCTGCAAATATTTCCCAGAAACTTTACAGGCCTCTGGGAAGTTTTGAGAGAAGCAGGAATGGGAAAAGTGAAAAGAAAACCTACCCCCTTTAATGTGCGTCTCCACTACCTAGAATCATTGGGATTTCAAGCCAATAAGCTGACATGAGCCCAGGTGACGGACCTTTCAGAGAGAGGGCCCAGTTCTCCTTTTGCCAAATTGTCATCCTTGAAGAATACTTACTTACTTAAAATAAGATTGTAGGGCATATGGCATTTCACCATAGAGTTTCCTTTTTCCAAGTTCCTCTAATTCAAGGTAAGATTGACTTGAATACATTGCCAGTGAATAGGAGGAAAGGACTGTTTTAAAATTGCATGTGATTAAGGAGAGAAATATAATTGAGAAAAAAATCTTTGGTTTAGCCAAGAACAGCAAGGTGGGCTGTGATTTTGCGTGGGAATTTTTTTAAATGTTGGAAATGTTCAGTGGTGGGAAATTTCCTAGAAGTGAGCAGCAACCAAAAATCATTGTATTCTGGAATAGCACAAAATCATAGTGTCTCTAATGTGAAGATATCATACATTTATTCTCTCTGAATATTTTCCCTAGATCAGGGTTCAAAGTTGTTTTAGTTCAGCTGTCTCAATGATCAGAGCCAGAGGGAAGTTACCAACAGATTTTTCTTATCTTTCAATCAGACACCAATTCAAGCTCTTCTTCCTCCATGAGTGTTCTCCAGTGGATTTATGTTGCATTATTTCATCTTTTGTGAAATTTTAAAGCATACATTATCTCTGTCTCTCATCATCTTACACTCTTTATTATTTAGTTTTTTAAAATCAGCTTTTGTTTTTTTTATGTGCAAGGGCCAGATTTTAAACACCCAAAGGCTTAGACTTGGGAAGAGCTCTTATGTTTGAATTTCCAAATCCCTTAATGCTCAAGTTAATTTATGGCACAAAAGAACTGGACCCATTTCCCTAATGTGCTCTACCATTTCACACAGTTACTCCTTAGCTCTTGGGGTGGACGTGGTGAGTGACTCCCAAACATTTTGCCTCTCCCCACAGAATTGAAGCAATGCTCTTGGGGAATTGATCTCAGTGGGATGGGGTAGGAATATTGGTTTAGGGTAACTACCTCCTCCCCATCTCCCTGCTTCCCAGTCAATGACTGATTTGGGAATTGGCATGTGACCCATTTCTGACCAATGAGAGCTTTGCTGAAGGCTTCTGGGTAAAGTTCTTTCTTGCTTTTAAGTAAGAGCCATGTGCCCCCCTACCCCCACCCCATTCCCTGGGAACCGCAAAAGAGCTCCAAATTCAAAACCAGGTCCCCAGCCCCACTAAACCACTACGTTTCCACCCACAAACAACACCTCTAAACTAACGGGAGGCCTGGAACCATCCCCACAAATGGGTGGAAACAGGGTCTTGGCATCCCAAGGGGCTTTACTTACAAAAGTCCATGGGTATCGTGATGCTTCCCAAAGCTATTTCCTTCCTCTCCAAATCATCAGGTTGGTCAGAGCTTTGTCCATTGGAAAGAAAGAGATGGGACTTCCCAGAGCAAATGAGCCCCGGCAGCTGCTGGAAATCCGTTTCCTTCCTACCCTAGGAGGTGATGCCCTCCCCTATGGCTTTTCCCAGAGATTCTCCCAGCCTCTTTTGCAGGGTGCCATTCTACAGGGAAGCCAATGGGCCCACCCAGGGGTGCCAAAATCTGTTACCAAGAACTTGGCCACTTGTCCATAAGGCCAAATAACAAGAACAAGCAGTTTGAGGAGGAAAGAGAGGTAAGCAAAACAATATGTCAAACGAGTGGGTCAGGTACAAAGGTACTAACCACTACATGTGAGTTTGCCTCTTTTGGGTCTCCACCCCAGTCGGAAACAGAGAAGTACAAGAAACTCTATGAAGTGCTTCTAATATCTCATAATTCATTGAAGTTGTCAGAAATGAAACCTTGGGTCCACACCAGAGTAAAGAGGTGTCCCATGGAAGAAGAGGACCCAAGCCCCCAGTGGAGGGGCCACATTTAGGCAATATAAAATCACTGTTTAAGGAAAGGAAAAAATGAAAATGTTGATATTTTTTGCTAATCTTTCTTTAGTTATTTGTTCTGTCTATAGGATGGAGAGACAACTCCTTAGTGAGGATTTCCCCGGGCTCTCACCTCTTCTGGTGATCTGTATTTGTATTTGTCATCCTTAACCTTGTTCAGTGCTGTGTTTGATTTCTGAATTTACAGAAGCCAGTACCTCAGATCACCTACAGAGTGCAAGTAGCTAGGCACTGTATCAGACATGGGGTACAAGGTGACAGTCCATGTTGCCCTGTCAATCCTCAGTGTTGTAGTTGTTACCTATAACTTTTTTTGCCTGGTAATCTGTTGTTGTAAATATACTGTCAAAGCTTTGTAATGATATACATAAATATCAAGCTTCTATCTGAGACATCACTCCAAACAGCAGGAAGTAGCTCGATGACTACATTGCCCCTCCTCCCATAGATATGGAAGGGAAATATTGAGAGTGGGGAATATGTAACAGAAGGAATGAATGGCCTAGGAAAATGGCAAAAATATTTTCTGTCTCTAAAGCCTGCATCCCTGCCTCAGGCCAGTGGTTGGGAGGGGCACGGTAAGTCTTTTGTTGATTTGTGCAACAGGAGATGGCCCAGCCCGACCTGGTAAAGGGAGATCCTGGGCTGAAGTCATGAGCTTGTCTTCAGCAGAGAGAGGATGACCAGAATTATCAGCTGAAATTACCTGAAGCTGAGAACCCATCCTTTAAAAGTTCTGTATTTCTGTGACTGTTCAGGACGTTTGGATTTTTTGAGATGAGAAGTTCTGTCATTTTTCCTCCTTTACAAGCAAAGTAGACTCTCTTTCCTTCCTCCTCGGAAAAAAAAAAAAAAAAAAAGAAAGATGCATGTGAAATCAGGCTTTCTCAGTCTCTTTTGGACACTAATAAGAATGCTGGTAAGTGCTATTTGGTCCTGTTGGCTGCTATGGAAGCCAAAGTTAGCATGACACCAGTGTTGGAGAAGGAAAAGCAGAGACATGAAAAGAACCTGTATGCCAGATCACCTTTCTGAGCTGCTAAATCTACCAACCTTTAAGGCCATCCCACTTCCAGATTTCTTTGGATATGTGCTTATTATTTAAGCCAATTTGTTGTTGTTTTCATTACTTAGAGCCACAGGCATCGTAACTGTTAACAGCCCTTTTCCTTCTGTCCTTTCTTATTTCATTAGCATAAAAGAAACAAGAATAGGTCATAGGTAAAAACATCTTAAAGGCTCTTCACGTATATTATTAAAATGCTCTCAAGAAAACCTGCACCATTCTCTCTCCTCCCAGTGGCGTTAGGGTGCCCTTCTCCCTGTCCCTTTTTCCATGGGCCACACTGGTCCCAAACTCTATTCCCTGGAGACTGGTAAGGGTGAGCAGATTTGGGTGAGCACGATTTCTGACTTTATTGTGTCAGATACAGTCCAGTGGGTTCACAACAGAAAGAAAGAATATGCAGGATGCACTGATCCTGTGTTAGGGAGCCAGGAAATCAAGAATAGGAGGCTAGAAGATGGGAAAAAGAGATGGTGGTATCTCCACCTGGGCCTCGTAGTGGAGGTGGGGAAGACTGGCAGGAAAGGAGAGTGAGGACATGGAGGCCAGGCCCTGAGTATGTGATAGTGATAACCCCCCACAGGCCGTCTTTGGCAAAAGCCCCTTCAGAACCCTGGACAATGGTGCAGGGTGACCCAGGGGGTGGAAGGGAAGGTGTGTGCTTGGGAGCAGCCCCTCTGACTCCCCTTCATCACTCTTCTCTCCACTCAGCTTTCAGTTCATCATCTCCGTAAAGGATGCCACCTTCTGGGGCATCCTAAGTACGATCTGGTTTGCGTTTCATTGTGGAAACTTTCTCTTTTTGGGTGTTTGTCATCTCACAAGAAGGCCACATATTCAAAGGCAGCCTCGGACACAGGAGAGCGAGCTGAAAAGTCATCTCTGTGACCTAATTTGATGAGTCTGAGCCCTACCTCCTGCCTCCCAGTTTCCTCTCTCTCCAGTGCTTGAAATGCCTCCACAAATAAAATCATGGAATGTTTTAAGCCAGAAAGAGGCCATCTAATCCAACCACTCAGTTCATAGATGAAGTTGGTTCAAAGAGGCAAAATGACTTGAAAAGTAATGGAAGACTGAGGTGACGTGGGAGGAAAGGGAGATGGAGGCAGCAGAGACTGAACGTGGCTTGTCTACCTAGTCCCAACTCTCTTAGTTCCCCGCCTCTCTTTAGAGTTTACTGAAATGCTTGCTCTTGCTCCTGGGGCTGGTGCTTTGCTTTGGCTTACGGTTGGGATTGTCAGTTGCCTTAGAAAAACGCTCTCACTGCAGATGTACCCAGCCTAGGACAAGATGAAGCATCTCTTTTAATTCTCAAACAGGTTTTATGGAACTGGAATCAATCTGGCCTCACAGGTTCCTAGGTCCTGTGAAATAATACTTCATTCAGCCGGCACCAACCCATTGTTCTGTAGAGTGAGATGGTTAGTTGTTCTGCTCACAACTGAGGGACTCAGGGAGCACTTTGGTCATGTGTAGGAGCCACTCAGATGGTTAAAGGACTGAAAAAAAAAAAAAGAGCGTAGACAAGTTAGTTTGCAGAAGAGGAGAATGTGCTTAATTCTGTACTTTATTTTTCTATTGAGATTGTAAAGGTGTCGATCTCATTATTTTCACAATGGTAGTGAAGCAATAGCAGTATCTTTGGAAATAATGAAGAATTTCCTAAAAGTGAGGGTCATGACCCACTGGAATGTTACTGAGATAGGTTGTGAAATGTTTTCTGGATGTCTTCACCAACAGTATGGATTATGTGGTTAATCTGGAATCCTGGGCTAGGTGTGGTCCCACCCAGTGACTTGGAGATTCATTGAGTGACCTCCAGAGGTCCCTGACAATAAGGAAGTCTTTGAGTCTGCAAATCTATGAAATAATGGAGTTTCCAGCACTTCCATGACGTATTTGCTTCTGATGCTGATTAAAGACATTCCTCCTAAAGAATTTAATTTTTTGAAGTTCAACATGCTACTTCAAGCCACTCATTTATGAACTGTAAGTTTTAAGATTTTCTGAACAGTCTTACTTAGCATGTGTGGTACAGATTAGGTGATATTTTCAAGTCTTCTGTTATTATTTTTCCTTGGAAGAAAATAGAGTGTCAGTTAAAAAAGTAAAACAAGCAAACAGAAAAACTCAACTATTGCTGAGAAGGGTTGAGATGGTGTGAAGAGTTTTGAAGGCTGAATGTGACATGGAGATTGGCATCCAGTTAAAGTCTGGGTGAGAGACTCACATGCCAGTGGGAAGCCGGGACAGCAGCCACACGGCTGGATCGCTGGGCTTTTGTTTAAAGTGATATCAATCTCTTGGGAGGTTGTTTTTCCTTTTTTCCTCTTCTTAATAGTGAGATCATAACAACTTGCATATTGCAGGACTGAGCCAAAAGAATTGTCACTTTTTCTAATTTAAGAGGATGAGTGTATGGTCTGAACAAAAGCTCTTAATTTTATTGTGACACCAAAGATAAACACTGCTGCTTCCTAGGGAAGAGGAGTACACAGAAGAAACTTCTCTCTTTTCTTTTGTCTTTCTCCACCTCACTTGCCTTTTCTTCTTTATCTTTTTCCTTCTTCCTCCCCTTTTCCTCTTCCATTTGATCTTCGTCCTTCTCTTTCCCTCCTCCTTCCCCCTCCTCCCTTTCCTCCTCCTCCTCCTTCCTCTTCTCCTTCTCCTTAGAGTAGCAGTGAGGATGAAGTGCAGTAGTGCCCGTAAAGCACTCTGTTCATTGTTATTCAATGACCTGGAGTCCACTTCCTTGAGTTCAAAGCCCTGACTTTTCTCAGGACTCCAACCACTCCCTTCATCCCTCTTTGTCCCAAGACTTGAAGGCAGAGGACGTCTGTGTGACTTCACTCTTTCTGTTTCCCTGGCCAGTTTGTCCGTCCTGCCCTAAGGTACTCATGGCCTTGTTGGACTGAGTAGCTTGGGGGCTGGAGTCCGTGGGATTATGTGGGAGGAGGGCACAGGCGGATTTACCAAGAAGCTTTAGTTTCAGGGTCTTCATGTGCCTGGGCTCCTTCTATGGCCCTAGAGCAGCCCCAGTGATGTGTTCATGTGGTCACATGTTTTGTAACATTTGCAAAAATAAGATGTGTCAACCATAACTGGTTAAGTCCACTGACTTTTTCATTTTAACTTGCCTCTGATACATGTCTCTGTGGAGTTAGAGTGGCCATAGGTATTTTATGGCTCTGACTAAGGGGACATGGTAGAAAGATGTCACTTCTATGTGCAGTGAGTGATTGCTAGCTGACCTTCCATGGGGATGGCTTCCACGAGTCTTCCTACTGCCCACACGGTGTCCCTACCTGAAGGTGTAGTGTTAGAGGTTGTGATAGGTCCTATCAGCCTATTGTGGTGACACTGGCCGTATGTGGGAATTGGAGGAGAAACAAAGTTTGAAATAGATGGAGCCAGAAAGTAGTCTGTGGAATAGTGTTATAGAGGGGTATAATATAAACATTTTGTTTTTTTCCTGAATTTTCTGATATTTGTTACTTCATTTTTTAGTTTGTTGAGACATTTCTCATTTTAAATGTTTATTTTTACATAATTTTGAATTCATAATTTTACATTATTTTTATAAAATAAGAAACTCAAAATTGTTTACATTTGAGGCCCACCCAACTTAAATCCTCCCCTGGAGGAGGGGGAAAAGAGGGAGGTTGCAGAGGGACAGGGCATGGGGAGTGTCACCCAGCCCCGTAGCTAAGGCAGGGTGTGAAGAGGCGATCCGGCCAGTGCACGTGGGATTTTTGTGTTTTGCTGCCTGAGCTTGTGTGTATGGGTGGCAGGCAGTAATAAGTACATAGTGAGGGGAACATTGTAGACATGGACGCTTCCACAGATGTTGGAGGGTAAATTAAGCCAGAGGGGGAAAGGGGAAGTGTAGCTTAGCTGTGCTAATTATTATAAAAATCTGCATGAATTGCTTACCAGTGATTACCATAGTAATTATTGTGCTAATTACTATGTAGCACAATAATTATGTACACCAATTAATATTTCAGATTAACTTGTCTAAGTTTTATTTGATTGCAATCTCATACATTCTGTAAGTGTGATAATCCTGCAAAGTTTGGAGGGTGAGCTCCACCAATATAAGCTTTAATTAGTTCAAGATTTCAGTAGCTAGAATTACGGTGCCTTCAGTGTGTATGTGTGTCAACATTCTGTTCTGAAATGCACTCCACTATTAAAAATAAATGGACCCCACACCTTTAATGGTTAAAGAGTTAGCTTCAGGCGAATTATCTCTCTTTTAGCAATTTGGAAGATGTGGTTACACATACCCTGTGGGATAAGTTAGTGTTTCTCTTCTACTATGAGCCAGTTTTTTTTTCTGTGTATATATGTGAATGTTCCTTTATGTATTATTATTATTTAAATGTACACTACATATATTTTTCTTTTATGTTTTTCTAAATTCATACATTGAAAATTTTATACCCTATGTGTTATAATCATTCAGAAATCATTTGTTAAGTGCCTACTATGTGCCAAAGACACAGCAAGTGTCCGCCAGGCCCATGGGGGATGCTGGCAGTGAGGCTGAAGCTGTGGGGAGTGAGCACAGATGCGTGGAAATGCCGAGAAGGGGCTGAGCTGGCATGGTTGCATGCGCAGGGTTGGCGGCAGAGAGGTCACAGAAGGTTTTCTTGGAACGGTGTTGTCTGAGCTGAGTCTTGAAAGACTCTATTTGGAAAGGCGTGGACCTTTGGATACAGAGGAAAGAGCAGTTACTGTGCTCATGGTTAGCACCGCCATTTTTGTTTCCACTTGGCCCCCTTCCATCTGGGCAAGAGGATCTGCCCAGTCACAGGAGCCCCCGAGAGGAACATCTCTGTTTTTGATTCTGCCAGGTATATTTTGGAAGGACCATTCTTTCAGCCCCTTCTTGCCTCCTCTTGCCTTCTGTGCTAAGATAATACTGCAGAGCCAGGAAAGTGATGAGCCAAAGTCAGTAATTAGCTTTCTCTTTGGATGGGCATAACCAATAGTGGTTTCTTGGCTGATGACCTTTCCTGTGGGTTGTTCTGCCTGATACCTCCTTTTGTTGGCAGTTTTGCCACCCAGATGCCACTTTTCCTGAACTTTAATTAGTCCAAATTTCAGAAGCTCAAATCATGATGCCTTCAGTGTGTGTGTTTGTCAATATCCCACTCTCAGCTGCCCCAGGCCCCTTCCTGTACATTTCTCTCAGCTCAGTGCCTTAAGCCTGAGAGATACACAGTCAACTTTTGTGAATGAAGGAGTGTGCAGATGAATGAATATCCATGATAAGCTTTACTTGCATGAGTAAATCTCAAAGCATGGAGTAATATAGAAAATAGTCAGATGATTTTCTTTTTTTGCTTTATCTTCTTAATTATGCTAAACTTCTTCCCCTCTACCCCCACAAAAACTCAAAATGGAATTTAAAATGTAAATGTCTCAAAAACATTTTAAATTACAAAGAGAGGGAGCTTAAGAAATAGTTCGCAATCTATTTTTAAGATCACAGGGGTTTTAAGACTAATTCTCTGTGAGAATGCATCCAATTCAGAAAACATGCTTTGTGGAGACCCAAGAACAGCATGCATTTCCTTTGAATAGGCTAGGTTTTAAAACAAACACAAAACTCAAAGGAAAAAAACAATAACAACAAACCCCCAACCACAGATATGTCTGGATGACCAAGAGAGGCGTGAATTTCCCTGGCCAGCCCAGTCTGGCTGGGGGACACACATGAGCCTGGTTCTCCTCTCTATACCCTTAACTCTAAGGACATTTTTCCACTGGGGATCTTAAGGTCAATAGATAAATCTCTTAAGGAGTACATGCTATAAAAATATATGATTTTTTTGTGTAGCTAATAAGGTATCAAATACCATAATTGTATATTTACAGGTTCTTAGTTCACAAACATGTTTTTAGGGATTCATGAGACAATGTCTATAGCTGAGTTTGTGGATGAAAAATGCCAAATAGCTATAAAATATAATAATTGTAATATAGAATTATTTCTCCTAAAATGCTAATCTTTCACTGGGAAGTAGTAGTAACTAACCCTTATATTGATTTTTGCATAGACAGAAGCAAAAGGTTGAGGATTAGAGGAGTTTGTTTATAAAGATTAATTGGGGAACTCTGAATTCAGGGCATCTTCTAAATGCTACTCATCGTGCATCTTCATTACAAACTTAGGATTCTGAGGTTAAAGAAATTCCAAGATCCCAACCGAGAAGTCTTGTAATAGGAGTGAATCCACAAAGCTGCTCCTACTTATTGGAAGTGTCTGTTAGCTCTATAAGGGAGTATTATAATGTTATCTTGACAACTTCCGGGGTCTTGACATTGCAAACCTCACTTATCAGGTAAACCCTGAATCTCGTAGGACTGCCCACATTTTGAAGTTCTGATAATCAGATTGTTGTTTTACTGCAGTCATGCATCCTTAATGACAGGGAGATAGTCCAGAGAAATGCACCCCTAGGGGATTTTGTCTTTGTGCAAACATCATATAGTGTACTTACACAAACCTAGATAGTATAGCCCATGACACACCTAGGTGGTGTGGTGTGGCCTTAGCTCTTGGGCTACAGTCCTGTACAGCATGTTACTGTGCTGAATACTATAGGCAATTGTAACACAATGGCAATTATTTGTGTATCTAAACATAGAAAAGATACAATAAAAATGGAATTATAATCTTATGGGACTATCATTATATATGTGGTCTGTCATTGACCAAAATATTATTATGCGGTACATGAAGGTGTTTTCTGATATTACTCATCAATGGGGATGGGTAACTTTGGCTTAGGGACTATGGATAAATGATGTTGATGAAACCAATTGTGAATGTATTCAGTGCCTACTCAGTGCTTTGTGATGTAAAAATATTCAATCTTGAAAAACAGGTCTTTCAATCGGTTGACTTCTTATCTCACAATGCTAAACAAACATTCTGTATATTTTTAAATCTAAAATCAACTGGTTTTTAAAATTGACTTAATTGAGTACATATTTTGGTTATTTACTATAGGTAGCAGAAGCCAATAAGTAATTTGTAGGACATGGGTATACAGTGGCCTAGCTCAAACCATGCATGAGTGAAGCTTGGTGTTGTATATTGCTTCTAGAACAGGAAAAAGAAGAAGCAGCTTCTTTATGTTGATACATTTAGAAGATGCAGACAGATGAAACCCCTGTCTAGGATGATTTATTGCTCATTCATAGGTTGCAGGAAGCACAACCGCAGCGTACCAACTATAATACTGTCCACAAAATTATATGTTCATATGAATGGTAATGCTAATCTGTATATCAAAAGCAATTTCCTGTGTTCTCACTACAGAAAGATAGAAAATGGAGATACAGGGGCACAGGAGAGAGCTTACTGCACACTGCAGACAACTGTATTGTTCCTAAATGGCGTCCCCATCCAGAATTCACTCCTTGTGATTTCATGCCTCAGGCATGGCATGCCAACAAGGACTTGGTGGAGGTCATGATAGTGGAAGAGCCTGTTATGTTTGGGATGGTGAGAATTGAATGTCTTCATTTTCTTCGTATTAAATAGGTACCTTCTATAATGTATTAGTCAAGGTTCTCCAGAGAAACAGAACCAATAGAATATGTGTCTGTCTGTCTATCTATCTATCTATTATCTACCTATAAGAGGCAATTTATTACGAGCATTAGCTTACATTAGAATGGAGTTTGAATAGTCCCATGATATTCCTTCTGCACCAGGGAAGCTGGTCATGTGATTCAGTCTGAGACCAAAGGCCTGAGAACCAGGGGAGCTGATGGTATAACTCTCAGTCCAAGGTCAAAGACCTGAGAATCGGGGGGGCCACTGCTGTAAGTCCCTGAGTCTAAAGGCTGCAGAGGCTAGAATTCTGATGTCTGAGGGCAGAAGGAGATGGATATCCCAGATTCAGGAGAGCAAATTCATTTTTTCTCCACCTTTTTGTTCTATTTGGGCCGTCGATGGATAAGCTGGTTTCCACCCACCTTCCTTACTTAGGCCACTGATTCCAATGCCAGTCTCTTCCAGAGACACCCTCATAGACATTCTCAGAAATAACGTTTTACCAGCTGGGGGTCTGGGTATCCCTTAATCCAGTCGAGTTGACACCAAAATTAACTATCACATATAGGAAATGCAATACACATCGGATTGAGGAAAGATTGCATGATGCTTTTGACTTTTGACACAAATGGAAATGATTTACAGGGAAGAATTACTTAGTAATTACTTGGTATTTATTGAATATATGGCCATTTTGTTATTATTCAATGTCATAGAGCAATGCCTTTTCTAGAGCATGGATTACCCCAATTTTCTGAAATGAGTAAGGTTTGACAATGAACTGTGGCCTCTTAGGAATTATTTGCACTTATAATTATATTATTAACTATGCCATATTCGATTATGACTCTAAATCTGGAAATCAGCCTTTAGTAAATCATAGTAAAATTTAATTAATTTATACTCTCTAAGGGGAAGGAAAGAATTAAGTAAAAACCCTAACAATTTATAAACCAAAAAAATCCAATCTTTTAATTGATTCTAATCTTTATGGGATGTGAGTATTATTTGATTAGAGTTCATTTAAAAATCATCTAGTAATCCTTACAATTAGCTTAGATCCCTTCTGTCCCCTTCCCAAAGCTAAGATACATTAAAAACCTCTCCCTAACAGCGAGAACATCTATTCGTGGGAATCTATTCACGTACATCTGTGGAGATATATGTGAATGTGTGTGCTTTAGAGTGCTATGGGAGTTTATTCATGCTGTCCACTCATATTTCCAAGTTGTCTTCCTTTTAGGCAAATAGGAGGAATGAATTTCTATGCCCCTTTGAAGCCATGTGTGGCTAAGTGACTTGATTTGGCCAATAAAATATGACTGGAAATGCTGTGTGTCACTTCTAGACAGAAGGCTGTAAGAGCCAGTACATAACTTTCCACCTTTCCTTCCTCAAGCTTCAGCCACAATAACTGACAGCATTTGGTTGTATAACCTAGGGTGGGAAGGGGCCTCCAGCCTGGATGAACACAGACCTGAGCCTCCTGTGGCCCATGATAAACTCGTGACTTAAGTGAAAAATAAACCTTCACTGTTCCAAGCTTTTGAGATTTTATGGTTATTTACTAAAAGCAATACAGCCTAGCCCATCCTCACTAATATAAACGATAATAGCAACTCCAGATGTGACATTGGCCATTCTCTTTAAGAGCTGGAAAAGATGCAGATTATGATTAAAAAGCATAATAGTGCTAATTATAAATCCATCACAAAGAAAAATGGTGGTTTATTTAGATGTAATAAAGTAAGAACTAGAATGACAATATACTATTTGGAAGCAGGGAACAAAATTATCAGTGTAAATCGTAAACTTGATTATTTATCTAAAAACCCAGGACGATCAACTGAAAAATTATTAGAAATCTAACAAGATGAATGTATTCAAAGTAAATATTCAAAAATCAACAGTTTGTTTTGATATCAATCACAAACAATTAGAAAGTTTAATGGAAAAAACAATCCTCTCAAAATGCAATATCCTATACAAATTCCAGAAGGATCAAATAAATAATTGTTTTAAAGTTTGCATGAAAAGGCACTGGAAGGATAAATAAGACTCTAATAAGAACGGCCCCCTAGAGAGCCTGGGGATGAATGAAGGGAGGAAGGGAGGGGTGCAGGCCAGACCTCCCTGTGCATTCCTATCTAGATAGATCCGTAGATCCGGTCTTTTTTTTTTTTATTTCAGCATGTTAGGGGGTACAAATGTTTAGGTTACATGTGTTGTCTTTCCCCCTTTCCCCTCTGGAGTCAGAGCTTCAAGCATGACCATCCCCCAGATGGTGCGCATCACACTCATTATGTATGTATATACCCATCCCCTCCCCACCCTCCCCTCTGCCCGACACCCGATAAATGTTGTTCCTATATGTCCTCTTAGGTGTTGATCAGTGAAACCAATTTGCTGGTGAATACATGTGGTGCTTATTTTTCCATTCTTGGGATACTTCACTTAGTAGAATGGGTTCCAGCTCTATCCAGGAAAATACAAGAGGTGCTATATCACCATTATTTCTTATAGCTGAATAGTACTCCATGGTATACATATACCACATTTTATTAATCCACTCGTGTATTGGTGGGCACTTGGGTTGTTTCCACAACTTTGCAATTGTGAATTGTGCTGCTATAGACATTCAAGTGCAAGTGTCTT
>CAUYRT010050915.1:0-22873 GCA_963574885.1 Lepilemur ruficaudatus | reverse complement strand
CACTATGGTGCTCAAAGGGTGGGAGTGAACACTGGGGAATTGGGGGGTGGGGGGTAGACCCAAGTCTGAGCGACGTGGGGGGTCACTGTGGAGGGGTGGGATATGCTTGAAAAGTAGTTGGGGAGCAGAATTAGGGGTCTCAATAGGGGAAAGAAATTCCTCAAAAACTGATTCATGTGATTAACTGCACACCTTGGTAAATTCACTGAAAATCATTTAATTGTACACTTAAAATTGAGTGTTGGTTGTACGTAGGTACAGTTGGAGCACTATACTCTATGGACTACTTTGACAGAGTAGGTTTTTGAATGTAACAAGATAAGTCAACTTGAGTGGTAATATATTCTGGGAAATCAGCTCACTACAAATTGTGACTGTAAGCATTGTACTGTAAATGCTTTGTAGTTTTCCCCCAATAAAAAAAAAAAAATACAAAAAAAAAGAAAAAAGAAGAACTAGCCAGGCATGGTGGCTCAAGCCTGTAGTCTCAGCTACTTGGGAGGCTGAGGCAGGAGGACAGGAAGATCGCCTTGAGCCCAGGAGTTTGAGGTTGCATTGAGCTATGATGACAACCACTGCATTCGGCTGCCTGAGTGACAGAATGAGACCCTGTCTCTAAAAAAAAAAAAAAAAAAACAGAAAATGAAAAAGCATGAAAGCAGGGAAAACAGGAAGCAGTTAGAGAAATCCAGAGAAGAGTCGATGTGAGCTAAACTAGGAAGAAATATTTCAGCCTTATCCCTGGCTGTGCAACTTGCTAAATTTCTTTTAAAATCCGTGGGACTCGGTGTCACTGTCTGTAACATGAGCAAGTAGAGCACGATCTCTAAGGACTCTGCTGTATCAGTATTTTATTCTAGTTTATAAATATCCTTAAGCTAAACCAACTCTTTCATCGAGTCCATATGGCATGGGTGGGATGCACTCATGTGCCCTGACCCGCTTTCCAGCCAGACCCTCAGGCAGAGATGCAGGAAGATTACCCTCCAAGAAATAAGAAATCAGTGCAAGTCTTACTGAGAACAGTGAGTGTTGGCTGGTCTTGAATTGGCATTAGCTTCTCTCTTTCACACTTAGGGTGGCTTCAAAACAGTCCTTTCTGTTGTATGCACAGATGCGTTTCCAGGGCCAAATTCCGCACGTTTCATAAATCCAGACTATGAATATTAAGTTTCACTTCGTTGGTATTTAGGATGATGGTTTTCATGAAGAAGTACCAAAGATGAAAAAGAGGCAATAATGAAAGTCATCTTAATGAAGGATTAGAAAGAGAGAACTCTCCAAACCTCCTCCAACATCTTTCTTTCTGGTGTTCAGAGAAAGATGGTAAATTAACAGGAGATCTAAACAGGGCGGGATGCCAATACAGTCAAGAAAAAGCCAAAGTTCATTTCTGCCTGCAGATTCAAATTCCGCTGGCAGATCAATGTGAGCTTTGCGGTGTGGTTTGCAAAAATCGTTCTGCAGCTGAGATCCTCAAGGACAAGACACAGCCGGCTTTGGCTACTCCTAGGAGTTTGCCTGAATTGCTGTGGGAAGCGATATTTTCCACTTTGGGAGGACTTTGGGAGCCTATATAGATTCAGCACCCATAAATCAAATCTCACAAAAATAGAGAGGGTTTTTGGTGTTTGCATTTTTTTTCACATTTAACTGTGTGTGTGTGTGTGAGAGAGATCCGGGTGTATATGTGTATCGCCAGCGTTAGATCAATCTGTGCTTCTGTTTTAAGTTAACGAGATTATGACTTCTCCCTCTCTTTTTCTGTTTCTCTCCTGCTTGGCTGTTTTGTCTAGACGTGATTCCGTTAGCAAAGGACCTCGTTTCCATCATTTTATTGTTCCTGTCACAAAATTAACGTAGATCCCACGTAATTTGCAGAAGCAGAAGCACAGTCTGGGTGGGTCTATAGCGTTAGTATTTCTTGAGGAAAGCAGGCAAAAAAATAAATGGTAAAAGTTGTATTAAATTTTATTTAAAAAAAATAAATTTCAAGTCTGCCGGATGGAGTAAGTAACACGTTTGTGGGGCTCTTGCAAGGAAGGAACTGTGGCAGGCACCGGGGTGATAGCAGTGAACTGGAAGACGGTCCTGCCTCTGTAGGGCTCATGGCCAAAAGAGAAGGCAAGCGAACACAGCAAAGAATTAAAATGCGATAAGCAATGTTGGGGAGAAACGTGGAGAGCCATCCTTGCGGCTAGTGGGAGGAGTCATATTTAAAGGTAACTGCTGAAAGACAGGAGTGGTGAGGAGAGCCGTCCAAAGGCTCAGAGACAGTGAGTTCTATTGAGCAAAGCCAGTGTGGCCAGAAACAAAAAAGAAGGAAAAAGGGCTTCGAGCAAGACCATCCCCATCCTAGAAAGTCCAAGACTGTCCCCATCGAAGGCCTTGTAAGATGAGGGGACTTTTTTGCAAAAGTCATTAAAAAAGGAAAAAAAAAAAAACACTGTTAGGGAGACAAACACTAAGCACGTAAGCAAGATAATCGCACGCAGAGAATGTGAAACAGAACAGCAGGGCAGTTTAAAGGAGATAATAGCCAGGATGGTCACAAACGTCCTCTCTGAGGAGGTGACGTTTGAGCAGAGACCTGGATGGCACCAAAGAGCCAGCAGAGAAGAACTTTTAAGAAAGAGCATTTCTTATTTATTTATTTATTGGTAGATTTAGCAGGTGCATGGGCTGATTTGGCACACAGATATATTGCGTAGTGGTGAGGTCTGGGCTTTTTGTACAATCCTCGCCCCATGAGTGTTCACAGTCCCCATTAGGTAATTTCTCATCCCCCAGCTCTCCCTAACCCTAACCCCTCCACCCTTCCGAGTCTCCTGCACCTACTGAAGAAAGAGTATTTCAAGCAGAAGAGTGAATAGTGCAAAGCCCAGGAAGCAGGACTGTGCTGTCCAGAAAGAAGGGGATCGTTAACTGGAGTTTGGTCCTGGGCCTTGGGTCCAAATTAAGAGCTCGTGTCTCTGCCCCGACATGCAGCCACCTACCTGGGCATGCCACTCACTGAGGGCTGGGGCCTTTGGCTGTTTCACTGTGGCAAGTGCTGGGGCACAGGGACCGTGTCTTCCTGCTTGTACGTAAACTCAGTGCCTGAGGCACTTGTCCAGATTCTGTCCAGGGGTCCCCAACCTATGGTGGGTTGTATAATTATTTCATTAGATATTACAATGTAATAATAATAGAAATAAAGTGCGCAATAAATACAATGCACGTGAATCATCCCCAAACCATTTCCCCCCCTACCCGCCACCCCAGCCCCAGCCTATGGAAAAAAAATTATCTTCCATGAAACCGGGCCCTGGTGCCAACAAGGTTGGGGACCACACTGTCAGACTCTCAGTAAAAGGATGAAGGCATCTCTCAGACAAAGTGGCCGCATAGCTATACTATTAAAATTCTAAGACTAGGAAAAAAAAAACTCAATTTAAATGTTGACATTCAATCTGCCAATTAGTAATTTAATAACCCAATAAAAAAAACCCAGAAGTGAAAGCAGTCAAGCCATCTGTAAAGGTAGCTACAGTGTAAATAACAAGACAGGGGTACAAATAGTGTAAAGCAAGGTTTCTCAACCTCAGTGCTATTAACATCCGGGGCTGAAGAACTCTCGGTCATGGGAGCTGTCCTTGGCGATGTCTGGCGGTGTCCCTAGCCCCTGCCCACTGGTTACTGGTATCATTGCCCCAGCTATGACAACACAAATGTCCCCAGGCACTGCCAAATGGCCCAGTTGAGATCCCCGGTATAAAAGTTCTAATGCCATGCCAACTTGCGGAAGTTGTTGTTCTGACACCCAGAGGGTGTTCAGTTGATTTGTGTGCAAAGTTTTCCCGAGAGGTATGATAAATATGTCCCCCGAACTGAAATACTGTGTATCATCCGTGCATTCTTAGCAGAAAACAAAGATGCTTAATTTTTTATTATTTCTCATGGTTTGTGTTCCAACATCCATCAATGTTAAAGAAACACGTTTCCAAGTTTTCTGTATAAATATGTAATATAATTGCAGAGTAAACCTCCTTTATCATCCTGATGGGGGGTCAGACTAATCCTATCTTGTATATTGAGTTTTATCAGGATGTTATTCTATTTTTTAAATCGTGTGCGGAGGGGGAGGGAAAAGGGGAAAGAAAGGTTTGATTTGCAATATGTTGAAATCTGTGGAATAACATGGCTCCACTTCATCAAGCCGTACGACACTGCTTTCCTATACACTTTTAATAATTAAAAAAAAATAGCTTTATTGTTTTTTTTCTCATGTTAAATATTCAGAGAATATAAGCAAGTATAAAAAAGGGAAATTAAAATCATCTGTAATCCCACAATTCAAAGATAACTGTATACATGACTCTTCCATAGATTCACATACTCCTGCGTGAATCATGTGCCAGGCACTGTCCTCAGGCTGGGAATACGGGAGGACAAGATGTTCACGGCCCTTTCCAGGGGAAACCTATTTGCAGACATATTAGTGTGTAGGTCCGACCTCTACTCACACCAGAGGTACCTGGACACCTAGACAGTTAAGTGTTAAAATAATGGTTTAGCTGGCAATTGTTTGCTGGTGAGTGACAGCAACCTGAAAAGCACTAACGTAATTAGTACTATTTGCATAATAAATGAGAAAGAGAACCGCCCAGGGTTGATGCGGGGAGTCTACCCTTCCACGGGAAACCCAAGCTCCTCCCGGCTTCCCTTTGTGCTATTTCTCAGCATGGAACTGTTGGCTCTAAGCTTGCAAAACTCTTCTCCTTCTTCAGCTGTGTAACTGGGTTCTAGGTTGGAAAAGTGGAGATGAAGGAGAGAGAGAAAAAAAAAGGCACCACCTGAATCTGAGCCATAAATGAGCTTTATCAGAACTTAAAAGAGTTTTCCCTGCAACATTCATTTACATCTCATTGGCTACAACTACGTCACGTGGACCCCAGGATGCACAAGGTGTAAATAAGAGTACAAATTTGCATTAAGTTGAAAGTGATGGACAGCTTCGCCAAAGTAGACTTAACTCCTTTTTCCCCTTCTCTAGTGTAACCACTACCTGTTTAGTATTAGACTTCGTGATTCTTGTCCATGTGCTTACATAGAAGCATTATGGTCATTTTTTTACTTCTCAGTAAAAGGGGATGATAGACATCTTCCCCCTCTCAACAATGTATCATTGACAGCTTTTTCAGGTCAATACATTTAGCTATAAGCCATTTAGAAATAATTGTACAACAGCCCATAATATCAGCAAGTCACTACTTCTAAACTGTCCCATCTTAGTAGATTCTCTTCAAATTGTTATTATTACAAACAAAGCCACAGTCTACATCTTGGTACTGTATCCTTACGCAAATGAGTGACTTTTTCTACAGATAAGCTTTCTAGAAATAGAATTGCTGGGTCAATATGTGTGGACCATTTTTAAATGGTCTAATAACTACCATCAAATTGTTTTCCAAAAAGGTCATAACCGTTTATACCAACAGTAGTATATGGAAGTTTCCTTTTCTCCCCATTCTCAACAACAGTGGGTGTTATCAATCTTTTAGTGTTTCCTAACTTCTCAGGCAATGATGTGTCTCTGGATGGACTTATTTTTCAACTTCTTATACAAAGAATTTCACATATACTCAAAAGTAGAAGGAATAGTATAACGGATTCCGTTACCCACCACCCAGCTTCAGTAACGACCAATATATTGCCACACGTGTTCTATCTGCATGAGCTCCAATCCTTTTCTTATTTTTGCTACCATCCCCTTTTTCGATTTGTTGTTCATCTTTTACTTCTCATTCTAGTGCCAATTTGGATTTCTTCAAAAGTTCTATGTATAGAATTGTCTAGAGCGGAAATACTAAATACATATCAGGAGGTCCATCCTGTCTTCCCTTCTGCACCTGGGAAGGAAGGATGACTTGAGCCACCCAGCTGTTTGCAGGAAGCCCAGGTGTACCCTCACAGCTGGTCTGAGCATCGTCTTTAGACCTGTGGTTCTCAACCGTTAGATATCTAAGCATCACCTGCAGAGCTTGTTGAAACACACATTCCCAGGCCCCACCCCTCCAGATTCTCTCCTTCAGTGGGTCTAGGATGGGAACCTAAGACTCTGCATTTCTAGCAAGTTGCCGGGTGAGACAGATGTTGCCCGTTCCATGCATCATACTTAGCGTTGTTGTAGACCAATGCTTCCACATTTTCAAATGCACGTGAATCACTGGAGACTATGTTCAAATGCAGGTTTTGATTCATAGGCCTGCTGCTCGCCCCGAGATTTAGCTTTTCCAACGAGCTTCCAGGTGACACTGCTGGTTCATAGACCCAATTGGAGTGTTTGCTGTCATTAAAATTCCCGAAGAAGCACTTGAGAAAACAGAGTAATGTAATGGAGAAGAAACAGAGCTGTAATCAAGCATAAAGGGACTTTTAAAAGGGGGAACTGAGACATCTTTCAGCAGTGACCTTAATAACACCGATATCGGACCAGGGCTGTAATTGTCCATCACTCTTTTCAACGGCCAATACTCCGCTCGCCGCAGCTCATTCTTTCAATACCATTGATCCCTTTCCCAACCCTGGCTGGCAGTCACTCTTTGTAAGTTGCAAAGTTAGTGGCATTCTTTCTGCCCAGCTTTGTGGTCCCTTGTTAGGCAGTCTCAGTGTTCTAAGTCTTGAGGAATGCAGCCTGCCAAGTGAATTAGGAGAATTTTCACGTGGTAAAGAGTGACTTTTAAGGCAGATGAGCTTAATGGTTCAATAGCAACATGGTATAAACCAGCAGCCTCCCATCACTACAAAACAACCCTACCTCCACCTTTAAAGGAGTCGACCATGCATGGAGTGGACCCTCAATGTTTTTCCCCTTCCACAGAGTGAGACTGTTAGAAATATTTTGATGTCCAGGAGAACCCAAATTATGTCACCCTCCTGGACCTAAAGTCTGGGTCACAGGACCTCAGGGATTGGAGGGAATTACAAAGACGGAGATGCAGTGGGTTCAAGTTGTGTCAGAAATAGGCATGAAATGACAGTAATATAACTGTGTTTACTCTTAGGATGACACCCACTTTCTTCAGATAAGTTCAGATCTTGTCTCTTATCAGCTTTGTGTTCTTGGGCAATTAGCTTATGCTCTCTGACCCCCAATCTTCTTTCTACTTTCTACTTAATGGTTATAACAACAGTATCTATTTTGTAATACGATCTGGAGAATTAAATGAGATGATATTTGATAAGTAGTAATTATGATGTTGATCAATAGGATGATGGTGTGCAACTTATTTTTTTCTCTCATAAAATATTTTATGGAATACGAAATTCAAACCCTTTCTAATTAAGTTTTTTACAAGATGTTAGAATTTTAAATTGTTGTATACACGGTCCCCTTTGATTCTTACGACAGCCCTATATGATAGGCATGATAAATATATTAATTGAGATTTTATAGATAAATAAACTGAGGCTCAGGGACAGGATGGATATAAACTTGCAGCTTCATACGTTACAAAACACCTTAAAATTGCACAAAAGGAAATTATGGTATAGGGCTAGAATTCTCATTTTCTGTTTCAATGCTTTTTCCTGTATACCATGTTGCCCTTGAGATTATCTTTATACCAAGGTAAGAATTTATTTTTAAGCTTTTTAAAATCAGGAATGCCAAAAACATGCTGTGACATCAAGTTCTAGCATCAGTTATTTAAGGTATTTTTATTTTGCTGGGCACCGATTTCCACATTAACCATTCCAATGAAGCATATGGCTACTGTCGTGAAAGGGAGGACCAGGAGAATGCAATTATGATATTTAATTCTATTTATTTATAGTACCATGGCCATGCAGGTGAATTGCAATCAACTTAGAGTTCATGTTCAGATTCTTCCGTGGTCTGGGCCATTGCTCACACAGAATCTGTCAACAGTTTCGGAATTCGATAAGGTCATAGGGACCTTTTAGTTGATGTGATGGCTCTTTTGGAGTACATGCATTTGTATGTTACCTTTCTTGGGAAGTTTTTATATTGCTTGGGATACTCAAAAGAGGCAGTACATTTGTGGTGCCATTATCCTACTTCTTTTATTTGCCTTGGAATAAAAGATCGGTATTGTTTCTGATTTACCGGGGAGAGTGGAACCACTGAGCTCTCTGTCCCAGTCATCGCGGACAACAGGGATTGAGCCCCTACTGTGGGTCCGGCGCTGTTCTGAGTACTTCTCTTTGTCCACATCCTCCCATCTACTCCGTGGAGTAGCTAGTTAGCGTTCCTGTTGCAGAGATGAGGAGACTAAGAATTAGGAGTGGATCCGAGACTTGTCCAGGGTTACCCAGCGGATAAGTGGTAGAAGCTGGGTCCAAGCCCTAGGTCCCCAGTTCTAGCACCTGATTTCTAGAGACAGGTCACAGTGCCTCTCCTGGCATGATATGGAAGAAAGCTGTGGGTATCTCCCAGTACTGGAATCTCTTCTGACCCTGGTGTCCTGTGAGACCTTATGTTACAGTTTAGATACTCGACCCTCCAAACCTCATGTTGAAATTTTATACCCCGTGTTGGAGGTTGGGCCCAGTAGGAGGTGTTTGGTCGCAGGACTGGATCCCTCGTGAATAGATTAATGTTCTCCCTGGGTTGGGGGGGTGAGTGGGAACTTACTCTACTAGTTCCTGAGAGAGCCGGTTGTTACAAAGAGCCTGCTACCTGCCTCCCCTCTCCTTTTTGCTTCCCACCATGTGGTCCTACACACACTGGCTCCCTTTGCCTTCCACCATGAGTGGAAGCAGCCTGAGGCCCTGACCAGGTGTAGACCCCCTGGCACCATGCTTCTATATGGCCTGCAGAGCCATGAGCCAAATCAACCTCTTCTGATCACAAAGTATCCAGCCTCAGATATTTCTTTACAGCAACACAAAACGGACTAAGACACCTATGTTCCTTGATTTTCTTTCTCATCCAAATTATCTAACCATCCTGTTGTACATCAGGATGATGAAAACTATCTCAGGAGGCTTTCAATGCACCGGCTGCCTCTGCCATGCTGAAGGTAGCTGTTTGTGAATGACATAAGATGGCAGATTTTGCCATCTTTCTTCCTTATTTCCCTGACTTTTTTACACCCACCCTCCTTTTTCTTACTCAGCATCTTTAACACTTACTGTGCGCTACGCATTCTGAGCATGTTCCCTGTATTTCATTCAGTCTTCAGCCTTAAGAAATAGGCATGACTGTCATCCTCATTTTACAGGTGAGGAAACTGAGGCTTAGGAAGTTTAAGTAAGTCATCCAAGATCTAACAGGTATTCCAACACAGAGCTAGGATGTAAACATAAGAAGCTTGACTTCTATTCTCTGCTCTTTAGCTTGTCTTCCAAGGATTCATACTTGCCCATCTAAAGGCGATGTGAGGGTATCATTGTCAAAGGAACGGGTACCACGTTTTATAAAGCTAGAGGCTCTCCGTGTCCAGGAAGTTGCGATATGTCGCAAAAAGCAACCTCTAATAAAAGTGAGAAGACAGCCATTCGTGCATGACTCACTTCTCAGTGCAAAATTAAGAAATGTCAAGGTTCCCTAGGTAATGTCACTTAAACTGCCTTGCATTCTGACGTGTTCTCTTGAGCGTAAGAGAAGGAGACGTGGAGCAAACTCACGGAATCCGCAACCTGGGTACTCCGAGTGTGCTCTGCTTCCCAGAAAGCGCCGTCCGTGGTGAGTATCGTAGCAGAATCAAGGCTGGGGATGCCCGAAGCATCTTGTCTGTGGAGAGGAGAATTGTTGGCTTTCTTTTCCTAGTAAGTCAAGCATGTGCCTGATGTACATGATGTTTTTATGGATAAGCTCCCCCAACTTTTGTTTCAATAAGTCAATCTGAAATGCATCAGATTCCAGGTTGATTGATTCTAGATCTACTCTGACTAAGCCACTGATCAGCTGATTCCAGAAAAGGGCCTCCAACGTTGAGCCTGCAATTGGATGAACTGAGTCACTTTCTTGTTCTGGCGTGTACAAGGATTTGGGGCCCACATCTCAAATCTTGTTGTAACTCAGTTTTATGCATAATACAAAAGGAATCCAAAGGAATCCTATTGTATACATGTTTTACGTTATGGCTGACTTTGGAAGATAACCTTCTTTGAAGTTGTGATTCTACTATCTGTGAAATTCTCAGAGCAGTAAAGAGATGTGACGTGTTTTACGACAATAGAGGATTAATGCTTAAGTGAGTAAACCCCATACACAAGGAGGAACACTTGAGACCTTTCTGCTATACTTGTTCACCCTGGAGATTTGATAAGTATATTAAAATGCAAAGAGGGAAAGAGCCCTGAATCTGCCCTTTTTTTGTTGTTCTTTCTTAGAGTCTAACTTAGTGATTCTCAAGCTTCAATAGGCATAGGTACAACCCTTTAGGATTATAGACACCAAGCCAGTTATGTCTGTCTTTGTGGGCAATTAAAAGAATTTTTAGAGTAATTCATGCATAATTTTCATATTGTCTCTAAATCTAATGTATTCCTCATCCTTCTTGTAAGGTAAGACTCCACGGCATTACCGCGTTCCTGGGTGCCTCCTAGCCCTGGACACTTGCAGTGAAAGCTCCTAAATCCTCTGAGCACCAGTGTCCTGCTCGGTAAAATGGAAGTCATAAACCACCGTGAAGTGTTTTAGTGCGGACCTAATTAGATTCAACATTATATCTGCACAAAAGGTCTTAGCATAATGCCTGGCATATTGTAAGTACTTAGCAAACGTTACTTCCCTTCCCAGCTCATCTGGGAATGATGTGGGCCCATTCCACAGCACGAAAGAGGAATGGGTGATCATTCCTGGCTTTGAGAGCATGCGGCTGTCTTTATCAGCCCTCAACTTGCCTTTATACATGGCCTGGGCTGCGTGACTTTCAAAGTACTCATTGATTAGTTGAATCCTCCTGGATAAATGGCTGTGCAGTTTAGCGCGTCCTGTCAAGCTGGGTAAATGCCATAAGTAAAAGAATACACCAACTTTAACCAGAAGCCAAGATCTGAAATTTCCTGCTGCGGAGAACACCCGTGGCTCCATGTGATACTACCTGTAGCTGACCAAGTTGTCAGGTTGCCATCAGCCTTTTGATAATGAATCTGCACAGATGCCCACTTCAGTCAAAGCGTTTTGAAAGCAGGGAGAATTGGATGAGATTTGAGTTTTTCTCTTCCTGTGTTTTTCAGCTTCACCGTCCTTAATTGAACTTTTATTGATATCAGAACATATCACTTTTAAAGAGTGGGTTTCTACTAAAGTCTGAACACTTCTGAAAGTCATGGGGTTATTCTTCATTTTTTTCCCCACGGATTTGGGAATTAAAAATAAATGTTAGCACTACAAATCCATCAGAATGGCCGAAGATGAAAAGAAGGGAGATAATATTGGTGAGAATGTGGAACCACCGGCACTCACACATTTTGCTGGCAGGAATGCCAGATGCGGCAACTTTAGAAAACTGTTTGGCAATTTCTAATAAAATGTACGTCTCTCCTGTGACCCAGAAATCCGACTACTAAGGATAAGTCTTCAAAAAGATTATACAAGCCCATTTTTAGCAGCTTTATTCACAGTGGCAAAAATTGGAAACTACCTAAGTGTTCGTCCACGGGAGAATGGATAAAAATGAATCGTGGTATGTTCCTACAATTGAAAGCTACACAGCAATAAAAATGAACACACTGCAAATGCATCAACATGGATGAAACTCAAAACATTATGGTGAGTGAAGGAAGCAATGCACAAAGGAGTTATACTATATAATATATACTGTATACTACATATATATTATATATGCTATATACTGTATAATTCTATTTAATTCCATCAACATAAATTATAAGACTAGACAAAGCCAATCTATGCCCATAGAAGTCAGAATACAATTTAGCTCTGAGAGTAGCTGATGAATGGTAAGGGCACAAAGAAACTTTCTTGGGGGGGTGAAAATGTTCGAAATATTGATCTAGATCATGCTTGTCTATTCATATGTAAAATTCATGAAGATGTGCTTTTAAGATTTTTGGATTTTACTATATGTACATTGTAGCTAAAAAAAATTTCTAATTTGTAAATTGTACTAGATGAGATTTAGTAATATGAAATAAGATGTATCACTGGAAATTAATGACTTTATATAAAAAACCTCTGCCTATTCAGCTTCTTCAATAAATATGTGGCATGAAAATGGGGGTAAGAATAACTCTTACAGGTTAAAAATGACTTAAGAGATGTATCAATCAAATGCAATTTGTGTGGATTTGTTTAAGTGCTGATTTAGAAGAAAAAAACATGAAAAGATATTTTTGAGTGTGATAACGGTATTGGGACTCTGGGTGCCATGTTAGGGTGTCTGAGATTTGCATTAAATATTTCGACCAACAAAGAGCAAAGAGATGAACAAGAATGGCCAGACGTTGACTCTTGAGAGTGAAGGACAGATTTATGAGCCAGGTAACTGAAATATGGAGGACCAAAAAGATTGACCCATATTAGGTAGGGTGAGGGGGGAGTTAGCGAGTCTGTCTTGGGAAACAGAGCTTGAGCACCAGTGGGCCATCCAGGAGGAAATTGCCGGCTGCGTGAGCCAGGAAGGAGCTCCTCGCTGAGGTCTGGATCGGAGAGAAAGAGTGAAGCTCTCCAGTTTCTGACGTTGCAGCTCTGAGCTTGGAAAAGATCAGATAAGGCGAATATTTGGAGTGAGCATAAGAACGAACAGAAGCTGAAGACCTTCGACACTTGGAGAAGTCGACAAAGGAAATAGAGACCTTACAGGACGCTAAGAAAGATTAATGAGGGAAAACTGGGAGGAAAAAAAAAACACCCAAGAAAGTCAGGAATTGCAGAAAGCACCTTTTGAATTTCACTCAGCAAGTATTTTGCAAGCACCTGCTATCTCGGCACTGGAATTGGGCTGCTGAGAAGTCACGGCTGACACCTTCCTGGGGCTGTTCCGGTGGAGAGTTTGTGCCCAAGCACGAGGTTGCGGTGATTCGGGGTCATCAAGATGCTGAGCAGTAATTCTAACTAGAAGGGTAAGAGAGAAAACCTATACGGGAAACTGAGGGACGAGCTCCGTTGTGCGAGCTGGTGTAACCCAGGAGACCCCCGCACTGCAGAGCGGGACCCCTGGGCTTCAGGCTTTCCACGGGGCGGGCGTGCAGGCCGCACAGCTGCAAGAGAGGCCATTGCATTTCAAGCAGGGGGTGCCCAGCAGTGGCGGGGCCCTGCAGCCAACCACGGTGCAAAGAAGAATGCCAGGGAACAGTCCGTTCTCAGGGCTAGAATTCAGTGACCCGATTTCCTATTTCCCTGGGCTCTGGCGCCCCAGTGTAGACCCTGTTTGCCAAGTCCCAGGCCAAAGTTAATTTACTTTCCTTTTCTTTTTCCTCACTCCCGAATTGAATTCCTCACCCTCCTGGAAAAGCCGTGTGGATGATGGAAACGCTGACACGAGCCAAAGTGGAATACAGCAGCCCAAATGGGGCTCCTACCATCGCCCTATTGTCCGGGAACAGGCTGCTCTTTGGCCTTCATTCATCTCCCACTAACTATGGAAACCCAGCGGAGCCGCTTTGTTTTAAGGGCAACTGTTCCGCCCTGACCTCCTCCTTGAGAGAACAGATGAGTTCCATTTGGGGTGGAAGTTCATGTGCATGAAAATCACACTAGGGAGCAACAGGATTTTTTCTTTGCCGTCCTGGGACAGGGAGTATCAAGCACTGCTCTCTCTCTGCCTGGAAGTCCAGGACCGTGGATCTGGCCACCTGGGCACCTCGTGAGGACCATCTTACCATACTCTCCAGTCCTGTGGCCGTCGGTTTACATCAGCCCTCCTCCCCATGGCTTCCAAGGTACTTCCTGATGTTTCTATAGGCATCATAAAGTGTTTTCAAATCCCATTCAAGGAAATTATTTTAATAGCGGGTGTTTCCTGGCCCGCATTGCACATTATATACATTTCCGATTAGGACTATTTTTCTGTCCCTCCACTGTGCCCTGAAGCAAGGCCCATTTGTAAAATCTAATTACACCTGCTTATTTGCCTGGGATGAAGAACAATTTTGGATCTTTCTCTTTTTTTTTTTATTATTTCATAGTGTTACCAGGGGCACACATGTTGTTGGTCACACGGTCGCTCTTATAATGCTGGAGTTGGGGTTGTAAGTGTGCCCGTCACCCCGATAGTGTTCACTGTACCCGTTAGGTAGGTTCTCACCCATGCCCTCTTCTCCCCTCCCCCCTGCTTGATTTCTGTTAAGTTTTACGTCCCTCTGTGCACGTGTGTGCTCATCCGTTAGTTCCAATTTAATAGTGAGCGTATGTGGTGTTTGTTTTTCCATTTTTTAGATACTTCACTTTAGGATAATGGTCTCCAGTTCCACCCAAATTGTTGTAAAGGGCACTAAGTCATCCTTCTTCATGGCTGAGTAGTAGTCTATGGTGTGCATTTACCACATATTGTCAATGCACTCATGATTGGAATCGCTGGGGATGACCTGCATCTTTGCAGTTGTGAATTCTGCTGCCATAAACATTCAAGTGCAGGCGTCTTTTTGATCAAATGACTTCTTTTCCTGTGGGCAAATACCCAGTAGTGGGATTGCTGGATGGAATGGTAGGTCTGCATTTAGTTATTTGAGTTATCTCCATACTGTTTTCCGTAGAGGGTGTACTAATTTGCAGTCCCACCAATAGTGTAGAAGCGTTCCTTTCTCTCCGCACCCACGCCAGCATCTGTCGTTGTTGGACTTTTTAATAAGAGCCATTCTAACGGGGGTAAGTAGATACCTCATTGTGGTTTTAATTTGCATTTCCCTGATGATTAGTGACACTGAGCATTTTTTCATGTGTTTTTTGTTTTTTTGTTTTTTTTTTTTTTTGCCATTTGTCTATCTTCTTTTGAGAAGCTTCTGTTTGTGTCTTTTGCCCACTTTTTGATAGGGTCATTTGAATTTTTCTTGCTGATTTGCTTGAGTATCTTGTGGATTCTGGTTATTAGCCCTTTATCAGATGTATAGTTTGCAGATAGTTTCTCTCATTCTGTAGTTGTCAAATTGCCCTTTTGATTTATTTCCTTGGCTGTGGCAGAGGCTTTTTAATTTCACAGATCTACTTCTTATGTGGAAGGAGGATTTTTGTTGTAGTGGGATTTTTTGTTGTTGTTGTTGTTTTTTTTTTTTTCTGTTTGGGGGGTATTTCTTATTTTCCTGAGCACCCTAAAATGATTGGAATCCTTTTTAAAATTTATTTATAATACTGATTTTCACAGGCCACTGTTCAGAAGCCAGTGAAGATTCCTACATTCCTGTGAGTGAAGCCCGCTCCTTGGGTGCCAAAGCCTGCTTTGCTCTCAGTTCCCATTACTTTGCTCTCTGGTCATGGATGATCTCCCCTCTTTTGCACAGCCGATAGTTCACGACTGTTTCTAATCCGGCATTAGCAGAGAGAGAAAAATCCGCTTCTGCGGTCCTAACTCTCTCGCTCGGGCTGCGGCTGCTCACACTCCACAGCGCAAAATGAACCGTGGTTCTAGGCCCACGTGCACCCAGAGACATTGCCACAGGCCACAAAAAGAACATTTATTTTTTTAAGCAGCTTTGCCGAGGTAAAGCTGTCCTTGGGCTCGTGTTTGCGTTGAATCCAAAGGAGTCCATGAAAGCAGAAATGAGGCAAATAAAACGCAGATCGGCCCTGGGAAACTTGCATTTCGTGGGCTCAGGTTACTGGAGAACAGGCCCATGGAAGATGATGTGGCCACTTGCACGGAGTTAGTGCGGCTTGTCAAGCAGGACTAGAATTCCTTTTATTTGTATTCTCACCTCGCCCACGTTTTGAACGGTGTCTGGTCTCCATTTCTCATCCAGACATTGTTGCCTGTCCGCTTTCAAAGCTAATGTCTCCCTGTCCTGCTTTCAAATTAAATAGCGTACTTAAAATATTAATACTCCTTGCTCTTTGATTCTTTGTTTTTTCATCGTATGCAAAACACAACAGCGAGACCTCCGTCTGTAATAAATGCTACCGTGTGGGCAGATTCCATGACTTATTAATGACTGCCTCACGATATGGGAGAGCTAGGGCTTTATAGAATCATCCAATTCTTATTCAAAGATGTTCTGCTAGTACCACTCTATAGGGAAAAAAAAAGGAATGTGCCTATCTTTTCAAAGGAAAAATGACTAGCTTTGTGAAGATCGTGGTAGAAATAACTAAGTATTGAAACTAGGCCACATTACTTTAGTCTCCAAGGAGGCCAGCTCATGTCTTCAAGTATTTGGGTACGTAAATTTTTGTAACATGTATTGAAATGGAAACCACATACCATAAATGTGCAGATCAGTGAATTATCACTAAGCGTGTTACCACTTCCATGGTGAAGAAATAGTACATTTTTAAGGTGCCTATCCAAGTCTCCAACCCATATTCCATTGGATTGTTTCTGCTTTTACTTTTTCTTTTTTTTGAGACAGAGTCTCACTCTGTTGCCCCAGCTAGAGTGCCATGACGTCAGCCTAGCTCACAGCAACCTCAAATTCTTGGGCTCAAGCGATCCTCCTGCCTCAGCTTCCCAAGTAGCTGGGACTACAGGCATGCGCCACCATGCCCGGCTAATTTTTTCTGTATGTTTTTAATTGGCCAATTAATTTGTTTCTATTTTTAGTAGAGACGGGGTCTCACTCTTGCTCAGGCTGGTTTCCAGCTCCTGACCTTGAGCGATCCTCCTGCCTTGGCCTCCCAGAGTGCTAGGATTACAGGCATGAGCCACTGCACCCGGCCCTGCTTTTTCTTTTATTGATGGATAGGTATTGGTTACATACATTCTTTATATGTGCTCCGTATGAATTTTCTGTTCATTACTTGTGTTAATAAAATCTACTGCCTAGTATGCATTTTCACTCTTTTTATGGTGTCTTGATGAATAGAAGTTCTTCATTTTAATGTGGTCCAAGCTATGAATCTTTCTTCTATGGTGAGTGGTTTTTTTGTGCGTCCTATTTGAAAACTCTCTTTCTACCCCGAGGTCATGAAGATGATAGTCTCCACTATGACTTTATAGAAACTTTACTGCAACTCTTTCAAAATTAGATCTGCATTCACCAAGAAACTTACTTTGGTGTTAGCTTGACAGTCACAGGAAGCCAGTGGAATATTCTTAGGAGAGGCTTGGTGTAGGTTAGTTTCCGTTTTATGAAGACGCCTCTGGACACTCTGTGGACGAGAATTGGAGCAGGGAGGACACTTAAAATGTTCTGCCGCAATAGTTCAGGTCAGTAATGATGAGGCTAGGAGCTGGGGGTGGCAGTGGTTGGATTTGAGATACGTTTCAGAAGTTGAGCCTTCCTATTTTACAGATGGATAGGATGTGGTGGATGAGGGAAGACGAGAAATTTAGGGCATCTCCTTGGTTCTTGATTTGAGCAACTGGGTGAGTGTGATGACTGCGTCATGTGTGATAATGGTGTTATCACACACAGTGGTGCTATTAATTGAAATTGAGCAAAGGAGAGATTTATGGAGCAAACTGAAAAGTTCTGCTTTGCTCAGTTTCAGTTTGACATGAATCCTCTAAGTGGAAATGAATAAGTGAATGAGTAACCGATGGACTGGTCCATGATCAGTCGGCCAAGTGAGAGGTAGAACTAGAGCAGCCAGGTGTCTTGACTCTAAGCTTAGGATTTTTATCCATCATACCAATGTAACCCAGAGAACATTCCCTTGAACGTCAGTTTCAAAATATTATGGAAAAGCAAAATAAAGATCCTCCAAGAAAATAATTTGGCGTATTTCATAAAACAACGCTTTTGTGTATTACAGAAGTAACATACATTACTTATGTCTCTGAAAAAGTCTCTAGGAAAAAAAATACTTCTTTAGGTTTTATCTAACCCAATACTTCTCAAATTAACAGTGTTCAGAGAGGAAGACCTATTAACATCCCATAACACTAGTATTAGTCTTCTGCAGAATAATCTTTAGGTAAAGCTGTTCTTCAATCTGCTATCACGTTACCACATGAATATACATATGTATGTGTGTATAGTGTGCACTGGCGACTCTGTATACTGTCTTACTAAAACACTAAAAATACGCAGCAGTAAGCATTATCCTTATTCAACTCTGTCTATTTCTATGATTTTTTATGAGTAGTAAGTGTCTTTTAACTCCTCTTTCTTAAGGGCAATTCCCCTGCGTCATAATAATTGAAAATTAAGAAGTTACGGGGTCCTAATTAAATTGTCCCCTTTGAACCTTTGTTGACTGAAGCTGCATGTTGAGCACATCCCATTCAGACCAGGAGTAGCGGGAAATATTCTGCACACCAACTGCTACAAGGTAACATAATAAGCTTTGACAGCTTCCTAATTACTTGACTATCCAGTAGTTAAAAACCCTTTAATGTGGTAGCAATTCCAGTCTTCGCACATAAGTCAAAAGGTATATCTAATTTGCTGTTTAATTGATCTCTGTATTGCTGCTTTAAAACGAATGCATTCCCCCAGTGTGTTTAACTATTAATTTGTAACCTTTGATCAGAATGTGGGAAATAATTTTAAAGGGAAATGACTCCACGTTATCAACCACAAATAGATAGATCTGAAAATTGCAACGTGAAATGGATTTAAACCTTTAAAAAAAAACTCACTTTTTTCCTCAAGACCTAACTCACTTTCCATTTAATAGCTATAAATTCTTGCATGTTTTATTTCACCCTGCTAAGCTTTTTTATTATTATTATGTAGAATGGAAAGGGAATGGAAAAAATAACTGTCATTGTGAACATCAAATAAAAATTGTAGATATAAAGGGATTAGAACAGGATCTGGCCCATAGAAAGTATTTTTTAAATGTTAGTTCTGTCCACCTCTGTTATGAAGATTTTGGGGTCTGGCAGCAATATGGCCTCGATATACAGATGTCAAATTGAAATAACTTTAGCTCACTGGAAGTTTCCCCTAATGCATTAGTAGAATGAGAGATATTTAAAAGGAGAGTCATGGATCATAAGACGTTGTCTAGCTTTAGGCACAACTGGCAATGTGACCACGAACAATTAGTGGATCTAAGAAGGCACCCTTAAAAATAACACCATAGCTTCCATGTATACAGTACTTTTTACATACCCAGTGCTTTGCTAAGCCCTGTACAAGCATGATCTCAGTTAATCCCCCCAACACCACTATGAGGTGGGCAGTGTCACAGATCCCATTTATAACAGCAACAAATTAGGCCTAGAGACTTGCCCAAGATCAAAGACCTGGTACGTGGTGGAGGTAGATTCCGACCTAAGTCTGTCTGCCCCCAGAATTTAGGCACTCTAAATAGTGCTGTTGAAAGAATCTTGTGAACAGGAGCCATTGTATAAAAGAGGGAGTGGAGGCAGAGAGGAATATATGTATTAAGGTAGCCCAGAACAGAGTGTCCATTTCACACCAAAAGAATCTGGATCTTATTAAAAGAATTTTTAAAATATTACGAGCCACAACTGATGTTTATTTCCCTAAAACACAAATCCCGCTAGGCTGAACATTCCCTTCCAAATGAATACGTCTGCTTGGGGAATCCTGGGTCAGCTACTATACAAGGAGCAACAGAAATAAAACCTTTAGAAAGCTAATAGCTTGGTGGGGAGATAACACAGGGCCAGGCATATAATATTTTGTCCATGAAGACATAAGAGCTGGCTGCGTGAATGAGATAACTTTAGACCGATGCAGAAAAAAAATATCACAGGGTAAAATAGGAGTTAGCGAAAACCATTCTTGAGGGAGGTGAAAAGGAAGAATGTGGGCATTTGTGGGTGTTTTAGAACACCTTCTTCATCGGGATGGCATTAGAATAGACAAGCTCGCTGGACAGTTCAGCTACATTTGTATGCAAGAGGATGAGTGTGGTCTGTCTGAGAGAACTCGAGGAAGTCAGCCTGCCTGGAGCTAGGTCCCGCAGGAAAATGGGAGAAAAAGTGAGGGTCCCCAGACTAGGGAGTTAATGAGAAAAAAAAACTCTTCAAGATTCTTAAATAAAGAATCTTGCCTTGTAGCCCTGTAAGGATTCGAACAATGATTTCAGCAATTTCACAGTTTACCCTTCCCGAACTTGAGAACGTTATTTCTGCGTTCATGCAAACGTGGTTTCAATTTTCATGTGTCCCGTGTACTCTCTGATCACCATCTCCTCTCCCTGCCAACAACAGCCCGTGATGTTGCTCCCCCTCACAAAATTGCATCAAATGTTCTATACCCTAAATATCCAATTAAGCAATATTAGACCACATTTAGTTTACCCATGTGTATATATATATATTATATACATGCACATATATATTACATATCTATGTAGCATAATATATAATTGTCAGTAGCTATGTTTCTTACTTACTGGGAAACCTAAAGAAGGACTAGACACCTGTCCTGATTCCCCAGACATCTTCTCTAGAGGCTTCTACTCCCAAGTCTTCTTTTGCTCATTTGCCGTATATCTTCCCAGAAATGTTTTTAAACATTTGAGGTTCTCAGGTGTACATGCTTTAGGTTTCCTATGAGTATTTTCATAATCTTTTGCCTCCCTTCTTTTTGATCTTGTGAAAGCTACTAGGAAAAAAAAAAGAATCTCTTCCTCATTCTTATCCACAGGTTAGATGGAGAGAGGTTTCATTGATTGCCTCCCTTCTATTCGCTCATGAATCCCCAAAAGCCACGTATTCGATCTTGTACCTTTTCTAAACTGTTAGTATAAAAGAATGACTTTCTGGTTTTAAAATGCCTTAGGTTTGTACTAACGACGACAACATCATAGCTAAAGGAGTTCTCCGGCCGATTACCTTCTCTGTAAACCGAAGATGCTTAACCCTTCGTAGTGTGATGAGGTGCTTGAATAGTGTAATGAGAGCGATCGATCCTCCCCCCAGGGAAAAAATGATCATATGCTGACAGCATGATGCAGTCATATCAGGGTCTTCATATGATTTCTGACATTCATCCGAGGACCTCAGATTAAGAGCCCCTGTTGTAGCCTCAGTTGTCTCTGGGACTGATTGGAGTGTAATCATTACTAATAATTAAGACAGTGTACTGAGGATCAGATAGATAAGGGCTCAAACCTGTTCATGCTTCGTCCTAAGGTAATGTGGTCATAGGCAAATGGTCTAACTCCGGCCATTCCCGTGATGGATACTGGCATCTACATCCTTGGGTCTCTGTAAGGATTAGATGAGATGGTGCGTGGATTAGGAGCCAGCATGGGGCCTGGCACGTGTGCTTAACCAATGTGAGCTATTGTTCTTTTCACAAAGCATCTGAATTTAATGTCTTAGGCATTTCAGCAGGAAGAGAAGTCAGGGCAAACAAACTGGTCTTTGGAGACCTTTGGAGGAAACTGAGGAGCAATTTTCAGGTCAGGAACTGTGGTGGGAAAGGCCCTCTTCATTTCATTTCGACCCGAGAGACTGCTCCATCCAACCCTCCTAAGAACAAGGTCAGGGAGAAGAGCGAACCTTGTCAAAAAGCACAAAGAAGCAGAACTTGATCAAAGCACAGAGAATCTCTCTGCAAAGCTATCGATTACGATTTAGGATTTTTGTTCATTTGCAGTGAAATGCACTCAGAGGAACCTTATTAAAACGTACCCTCAGCAGTTAAGAAAATTGTCTCTGATTTGATGCTTTTTTGGGTCCACTTTTATTTTAGGAAATACTTTAGACTATTCCTAATTGTCAAATTATTTGATAAACAACAAAAATTCAAATTTTAATGTTATATGCACAATTATCTCAGTAGTCAAGAAATTGATAGGACGGTATAATTCAGAGCAACGTTGCCCAATATAAGTAAAATGTGAGCCACATATATAATTTTAAATTTTCATGTTATCACATTTTAAGAAGTAAAAAAAGTAAAATTACTTGTAATAATATATTTTCTTTAACCCAATAGATCCCAATTATCATTTCAACAGGTACTATTAAAAATTTATTAACTGGATATTTAGCATTCTTATTTTTATACCAACTCTTCACAATTCAGTGTGTCTGTGACATTTTCAATGTGTCTATATTCTGACACTAAATTCTCAACAGCAGCATAAAATGCAGTTCTGCCAAAGCAATTAAGTCCACCCTTAGAGAAAAAATACTTTATACTATTTCCATTTTTCAACTTATACTTAAATAAGGTTTAAAATTCAGTTCCTGAGTCACACGCAGCCACATTTCATTTGTACCACTGCCACGCATGACTGGTGGTTATTGTATTTGATGGCAAAGGTTCACAGGAAAGAATCTGAATTTAGAGCGAGAAACTCATGTCTCCCATTTACTCGCTGTGTGTCTTTGCACAAGTCACCCACCCTCTCTGAACCTCAATTTTGTCTCCTTCCCCCCGCCCCTGAGCCCATAAATCTGCTGTGATGGCCGAGTTAGATAATGTAAAGTAAAAGCACCCAGTGAACTGTAAAATAAAATGTAAACATCAGGTATTTCAAACTTAGTAATATGGAGAGAGTTCATTACTTAGGGATTTTGAACCAGATTCAAATTGACATTCGTGGAAGCAGAGGGAAATTGTCTTTAACTGTTGCCAGTGATGATTATAAATCCTAAAGTTAGGATGCAGGGGGTTGGTAGCTTTTTAAAGCAATTCTTTTTCATCCCTCCTGTTAGGAAAATCTGCTTTTATCTGGATTATAAGTTCTAAGACGTATTTCTTAAATTAAAAAAAAAATTTGAAAGTTTTTTTTTTTAATTGGGGGAAAACTACAAAGCATTTACAGTACAATGTTTACAGTCACAATTTGTAGTGAGCTGATTTCCCAAAATATATCACCACTCAAGTTGACTTATCTTGTTACATTCAAAAACCTACTCTGTCAAAG
>CAUYRT010050914.1:0-12734 GCA_963574885.1 Lepilemur ruficaudatus | reverse complement strand
ATCATTTAACTTTTAGCATTATAGTTTCTGAAGAAAATTTTGTGCTCTGGGATGAATGTGATGATTTAAAGTCTTAAATTTATCCCATGAGAACACTGAGAATCTATTTTGTTTCTATTCACCAACTTGATCTACTTTGGGGAAAAAAAATCACGATGCCATTGCACTCTAGCCAGGGTGACACAGCAAGACTCTTGTCTCTCCCCAACCCCCACCAAAAAAAAAGGTTCCTGAAAGGGCAGGGACTATTGTCTTATTCATCACTGTATCTCCAGCATCTAGACAGACCAGGAAGGCAGCCTAATAGGACTTAATAGAACTGTCTGGATGTGACACACACTAAATCAGCCAGTCACCAGAGAGTCCTGACATGTAATAATGCTGAAGAGCTAAAGGCAAGAGCAAACCCAGGCCACTATGCCAGAAGGAGGCTCACAGTGATTACAGAGGTAAGGAGGAAGAGCAAGGACAAGAGTGGGAAAGCAGCAGCTAGGCTGCTGCACTTGGGTCCTTCTAGTTCAAGAGACACGGACTAGTCTTTTCCCTCCTTTACAAAGGAGCTGATTGGGACTGCAAGTTTCAGTACAACCTGACTACCTATTTCAGGATATGGCCACACAATAAACAGCACCAGATTCTCCAAGAATGTCTAAGCATGAAAGATGAGAAACAACCCCTTTTCACATACCAGGCCACAAATGGTAGCAGTTACAAAACCAGTACTAAAAACCAAACCTCACCTCTAATTGCCAGAAAACATACTACAGTTGGAAGCTTATCTTGGAGAATGTCACTGAAAGCCAAAGTGGTGAGCATAACGAGGTTCTTATGAAGACTTGCTGTAGGCAGCCCTGCATTGAGAGCAGTCAGGGCTAATAACAAAATTTAGGAAGCCAGCAGCAAAAACTGCTGTTTGGGTTCTCTCTACTTGCCAAGCAGCTCAATAAGGTATCCCCAGAAGGAGATGACGAGATTACCCTCTGAGGATGAATTTAGTTACAACTTGGGTACATGATGGAGGAGAGTAGGTAACCAGGGTGTGACCTCTGGACGGGAACATAGCCAAAGAATGTCTCAGCAGGATAAAGATGTTCTACACACAGGATAGCAAAATGGAGGTCTAAGGAGAACATGCTGGTAGGAACCCAACATAGATAGCCAGGGTCAACTTAAGCTGAACATGTATCCTCAAGGGCATAAATGCCCTGCCAACAAGCATAGACCATCACTGTCCTCTGGTAACACAGTCACTGCATCACTTTCAGAGCTCCAAAAGCCAGAACTCAGAACAAAATGGAACCTCAACTAAAAAGCTCCCATTATTTTGCATGTGTTCCTCACCAAAAAGCCTCTCTATCCAAAGCGAGAGAGGGATCAAATAGGCTCCAAAAGAAATTCTCCATGCTGTGAGAATTCTTGCAGAATATTGTTGCAAAGCCTCAGGACAGGTTTAGAACATTTGTAATGATATGGTACTTTTTTCAAACTGCAGGAAAAAGCCTTTCTAACTCCCTGGACATTTTAATGGTGAATATTAAAAAGTTTTGGGGGTATATGTTTTACAAAAAAAATAAATAAATGAAAGAGTTCAATTATAGTGCCAGGCTTGCTAAATTTTAAGGAAAATGATAAAAGGATTATGTACATTCTTCTCACTTGTTACAGAGAAAAAGAAACAGAAATCCTTCATATAAGAACCCAGCATAAGAGTTGTCATATGTTGCACACTCATCACATGCCAGGTACTTATTTTTATTATATCTAATTATCACAACAACTGAAAAGTAGGTTTATTAACTATCTACCTTTTATGGATTTGGAAGATAAGGCTAAGAAATCACAAGTCACTTATTTAAAGTCCTCTAGCAGAGCCAGGATTGAAACTCAGGTTTTTCTAACTCACTATGAGCTCATAGTGTTGCTAATACATGACAGGACTCTCAAACTTTCAGGGATGCAATACATAATTTTTAACATTTAAAAACCTCTATAACCACAGTGTTGTTTACAATATTGAAAAATCAGAAATAACCTAAATGACTAATAATAAGGGATTGATTAAAGTATGGCACGTCTGTATAATGGATACAGTAATTAAAACTGATATTTTAGAATAATAACCACAAATATTTATTAAATATAAAGAGCCAGATATCAGGCTCTGAGTTTAGTGCTTTACATGGATTGTCTTATCAAATCCTCACAAAGACCCTATACAGGTGGGTACGTTTAAAATTCCATCATAAGGAAACAGGCTTACGGAACCTAGGTATCTAGCTCAGTTTCTAGAGGAAATCATACTTCAAAAACCCAGATGGGGTGGGGAACCTATGGCCTCAAGGCCACATGTGTGCCTCCTGATGCCCAGGTACGGCTCCTTGACCAAATCCAAACTTCACCGAACAAATCCTACATCCCACAGATTTGTTCTGTGAAGTTTGGACTAAGTCAAAAGGCTGTACTCAAAGATCCAGAAGGCCACATGTGGTCCCAAGGCCACAGGTTTGCCACTGCTGTATACTGTCACCTAAAAATTAGTTACGGACATGGAAAAGATATGAGATAAAAACAAAGCAAGTTACAAAATATTATGTACTATATGATCCCACTGAATTTTTTTAAAACAGTTTTACTGAGACATAATTCACATAATCATAAAATTAACATTTTTAAAGCATATAATTCTCTATGAAAACAAATTCTGGGTTTTAGTATATTCACAGAGTTGTGCAACCATCACCACTGTTTAATTTTAGAACATTTTCATCACCCCAAAAAGAAACTTCATATGCATTAATAGTCACTCCCCATTCCTCCCTTCCTCTAGCCCCTGGCAAACCTTAATCTACTATCTATCTATGGATTTGCCTACTCCGAACATTTTTTATAAATGAGATTGTACAATATGTGTTCTTTTGGGTCTGGCTTCTTTCACTTAGTATATTTTCAAAGTCCACCTGTGTTGTAACATGTACCTGTACTTCATTCCCTTTATTGCTAATAATATTCCATTGTATGCATATATTACATTTAGGTTAAGCACTCATCAGCTGATGAACATTTGGGTTGTTTCTACTTTCTGGCTATTATGAATAGTGTTGCCATAAACATTTGCATACAAGTTTTTGTGTAGACATATGTTTTCACTCCTCTTGAGTATGTATCTAGAAGTGGGCTTGCTGGGTAATATAATAACTGTTCAACATTTTGAGGACCTGCCAGACTGTTTTCCCAAAGTGGCTGCACCATTTTACATTCCCAAAAGCAAATGCATGAAGGTTCTAATTTCTCCACATCCTTGCTAACACTTCTTACTGCCTTTTTTATCTATCTTAGTAGGTGTGAAATAGTACTGCATTATGATTCTGTTGGATTTTTAAATATACAACTGTATATGTGTGGTCATATGTGCACAGAAAAACACTGTAAAGAACAAGCATGGTAGATTTTTGCCATATCCATTACAATAGAAACTCCAGTAAGGCAGAGATCTTGGTCTGTTTTGTTCACTGAGATATCTCAAGTGCCCACAACAGTGCCTGGCATACCGTAGGCCCTCAATAAATACTTGCTGGATACTAATATGTATTTTCTAATTTTCCATGATAAAACCGTTTTTCAAAATTTTTCAAGTTCTTTTCAAATTTAAAAATACATAAAAATAAAAATTATCTATCTTGACCACCCATTGAAAGTAGAGTATTTTGAAATAAGATAATTCTCTGAGTATTAAGTAATCAAACATACTCCACTTCCTGAGGACTACTTTCAAATCTTTAGATGGTTAAACCATCTGCATATTAAAGAAATGTTTATGACAGACCTTTTCCCACTGGGAATGTACAATTAGTGAGGGGCCCTTAGAGTATGTTTGCACTTCCTGGGCTCCAACTTCTCTCTTTCTGCTCTATCTCTAGACTCGGGCCAGCTACCAAACAGGCTGGCCTTCAGCTCTACTCCCAGGAAGGAATATGCCACTTTTAAAAAAAGTATGAGAAGCACACAGATTTATGAAGCTTATCTTTAAGGAAAATTGTTTGTGTTTAATTAACTACTTCAAGTCTCAATCCACGAGCCCAGAGCACCATTCTTCAAAGCCAGTCAGCTGGACAAAAACAGTGTGGGAAGGCTAGTATGTGAAAACAGAAAGTTTGCTCAGCACAGAAATACTAAATATCCATTACCTGTTTCACTTGCAGCCCGTGACTCCAGATCCTTTCTAGGAGGTCACAGAGACTGGCAATCAGGGTGTTCTCTTCCACCCCTGTGATGTTCACTTCCCCATGTCCTAGCTCCACAGCCTCTCGGCCCATTTTCTCCACCAGCATCCTCTTGGTCTACAAGGAATCAGTCAACAGGATTAGATAACCAGAGTGAACGGGATCACAAAACTGGAGAGGGTTTTTGCAGCCTGCACAGTACATCTACTGAGCTGGGAGGGACAAAATGAATAAGCCCCAAGACACAGAATATATTTAGAACCATATAGGTCAGGTTATATGGGAGTGCATGCTTCAAAAATTCAGTTACAAAAAAGATAAGAACTCAGCAATCAGTGACCCTTGGCCACTGATTTCACTCTCCATTCAGTTTTTGCATTTATGAGATGAAGAATTGAATAAAACCCTTCAGTCATGCTCACCTCTGATATTCTCTGATTCTCACTGCTTAAATGACCTTACTAAACAAAACTTCAAGCATACATACAACACAGAAATGTATTTTAAGTAACTGTCATGGGGATAAAAAATCAAGGAGGATAATTTACTTTTACATAAAAATTTTCAAATGCTTATTGTAAAGCCATAACCAAAAAAAAAGGCATATGCTGATAATCAGTTTTAATTAAATACTATGTGCCAGGCACTGTACAAAGCATTGCATTATCTCATTTAAGCCTCCTAACAATTCTATGAGATAACCATTATTATCATTCCCAATTTACCACTGAGCAAACTGAGGCCAGAGAACTTAAGTAACTTGCCTAAAATCATGCAGCAAAAAAGTAGCAGATTTGGCCTTTGAATCCAAATCTTCCTGAATCTTAAGTCAAAGCTCTTAAGATTTAATTATGCTGTAAACTTGTAACACATAAAAATCTAAAAAGCATGAAAAAAATTGCCCTTAATCCTACTTTCCAGAAGCATGCTTTTTTGGGGGGGTAGCAAGGAAACAGTATCTCACTCTATCACCTGGGCTAGAGTGCAGTGACATCATCATAGCGTACTACAACCTCAAACTCCTGGGCTTGAACAATACTCCTGCCTCGGCGTCCCAAGTAGCTGGGACTATAGGCATGCACCACCACATCCGCCAATTTTTCTATTTTTTCTGTAGAGACAGTCTCGCTCTTGCTCAAGCTGGTCTCAAACTCTTGGTCTCAGCAATCCTCCTTCCTCAGTCTCCAAAAATGCTAGGATTACAGGCATGAACCACCACACCCGGCCTTAACCTAACTTTTAACTGTAATAGTTTCTTCTGCAAGAGCAAACATATTTTATTTCCTCCTATAAATTAGCACCATTTCATCCTATAAATGGCACCACTTTGTAAACTTAAAATCCAGAAAACTCGGCTGGGTGTGGTGGCTCAAGCCTGTAATCCCAGCACTTTGGGAGGCCAAGGCAGGGGGATCACTTGAGGCCAGGAGTTCAAGACCAGGCTAGACAACTAGTGAAACCTCGTCTCTACAAAAAAATGTTTTTAATTAGCTGGGAATGGTGGTGCTCACCTGTAGTCCTAGCTAACTGGGAGGCCGAGGTGAGGGTATCCCTTAAGCCCAGGAGTTCAGCCTGGGCAACAGAGTGAGACCCTGCCTCTGTAAAAAAATAAATAAAATAAAGATGTAGGAAAATATTTTTATTCCACTGATAAATAAACAGGATGTAGTAGAGACCAAGTTAGTGGAAGAGCCTAAAAATTATGGTATGCTGACTTGGTTAAAAGATCCTTTTTATTTGAAAAGACATTTAAATTCATAACTAAAACATTAAAAATTAAGAATGACTGTCTGTAGAATAGAGGAAAACATCTAAACAACCTAAGCTTAAATTGAATAACATACTTTGGCCTGGCACATAGTAGGTACCCAGGTAATTCCTATTTCTAGACATAAGAAACCACTGCTATCATATCAAAAAAGAAGCAAAAAACACTTTCATATACGTAAGACTACTCTATCAAAGAATGAAGATTAATTTCAAGTAATATAAAATATCTAAAACTAAAAACTATATTAACTACATCTATCTCTCAGTTTTAAAAGTATATATTAAGTTTATATCAAGCAAAACACGTTTGCTCTCAATTAATGATAAATTTTATTGAAAACAAATACACCTAATTCCAAATTAACATAATCTTAAAATTAATATTAACACTATCCCATCATGTAACAGTACTTTTAAAATCAAGACAGAGTGGTGAAAGCCAAACCTTGGTCTCATCTTTGATGCCATCTTTGTGCTTTGTGCACATATACAAAGGTGTCCACCACTCACCTTGTTGCGGCATTCCTTCAGCAGGCCCTCTACAAACTTCCAATTTGTCTGGGCAATCACTGATGGAGATAGGTTTGACAGTTTAGGCTGGCGGATGGTGCTGCCCATAGTCCTGGCTTCCTGGATGTACTTCTGTAACAGACAGAAAAATCAAAGACCCTTTGTGTTCATGCACACAAATCATCGGTGACCAGTATTGATGGATGCCTGAAGAGGGCACTATCTCCCCACACTTTCTTAATGGCCTCTTTCTAGGCTCCGATAAAGTCGGGAACAAAAAGTTTAAAATACAATTCTTGTATCAAAGGGGAAAACTGAGATAATATGATGATTTCTGTTTTCACTGATGTAAAGCACTGAGTACTATAATTACCTTAGATTTAAAGATAGAAAAGGCAAAAAACACATGGCTACAGCATATAGCTCACTGTACATCAAATCAAATCTCAAATCTCAGAGGACTACTGACAAAGTCATTTTTCCCACCAAGCTGAGAGGAATTTAACTCCTCTGCCCATATCAAAGATACCTACCCCCTTTCTATTAGAAAGTATAACCTTGCTAAATTATGGCCAGAAAATAAGATTGCACACTTAAAACAAATGCATTTCCTGCTTTTCTAATGTGCTGATGATTCTCCATATGTTGTTTAACACAGAATCTATATAAATGCAATAAAATGTACATTGACATCCCCTCAGGAGGTCCATGACCAAGATTTTTACCCTAGACTTCTCCTTTCCTCAATATTTATTCCAGTAGCACAACTCTGTGCATTCTATTGAATAGCCCCTTAATCTGCCCCTACTACCAACCCCAAATTAGGATTCAATTATTATCACCGCTGCTATCTGTCTCCTAACTTGCTAGCTATCTCTGTACTTCCCTATCCTCCAAAATATTCTGCCCACAGCCTCCTTTACACAACACACACCAAGGTTTAGATCCTGCCATTTCCTCTACTTGAAATGATCTTTCTCTCTAACAATCCTATCATCCTCTAAGGCTAAAACAGATGCTGGCTCCTCTTTCAAATAGTCTTGTTTGATGATTACCCCAAGTAGCACTAATCTCTGCTTTCTCTAATCAGTAATCAAACATTGGTTTGCCTCCCAAATGGCCATTTCAAAAGATTCTTCTACTAAAGTTATCTGTGTCTGACTTTGCTCCCTTAATAAACTGGTATTCCCTGAGAATAAAGTACCTCCTTGTGATCTTTGTATTTCAAAGTGCTTATTTACTTCAGTGATTTTGACCAAGAAAATGTGCTCAATAAACACTGCTGAAAATAGCAATAAGGAGAAGTGAAGACTTAGGGGAGACTTTTAAAATAACACCAATAACCAAAACTCCTTATGCACCCTCACAAAAAAAAAAAACAAAAAAACAAAGAACAACTGTATCCTGTAAATCAGCAGTTGAAAATTCATAATCATACCTTGCAATTTTAATTTATTCCTGTCAAAAACAGCAGAGGCAAAGTATGTTATTTGTTTTCCTACTCACTGAGGTGCCAGACACATATGAAAAGAGTATGCTTTATTGGGCTCTATCTCTGTAAGATAAAAACTGCAAGGTCTTTTCTCAAAGAGAAGTTTCTGAAACAGGTTTCTGAAGGTAAAGCCCCATTTTCACAACTTCTCTGCCACTAAGTAAGGCAGGGACTCCATCTTGAGGTTTATAACTAGAAACTTTACAAGAAACAGTAGAGCTGAGAAACTAGTTTTACAATGAAGATTCAAATGGTAAATTCAAGAATTCTTGGTCCCCATGCACCTGATAATAACACTCCTCTCCTTTAGTTCTCGAAGAAAAAAAAGTCATGATTATCTATTTTTAATTAAGATACAAAAAAATGTACGGAAAAAGTCCTCCTCTCCTCAAATTCAGAGATTCACAGCATTAACACAAGCTCATCTTTTCCTCCTCCTCATTCTAATGCAATTAACTTCTTTCCTACCATACCCACTCCCCCCGACATACACATACACAAAGCTTCACACCAATTTTAAAAGGAATTCTCCCAAGTTTCAGACTTATCTTCTGAGGCTCCTATCATACCCACTAGAGAGTATCATGCCTGAGTCAATATGAAGATGACCTACATGGTCAGTAGCTAGCTGCCACTTGCAAAACATCCTACATTCTGATTTGTCATAACCTAGGCCCAGTATCAGGTATGAGGAACTACGCCTATTATTAATCCTTCTTTATGGAGAGAGGTCATTGATGGGATACTTGAATCAGACAAGAGACTAAGGAAATGAGAAAGAGAAGGAGTGTGCAACATAACAGGGTCATTCCTTGTCATTCTTAAGGTATCTTACCTCTCTCTGGTCATTATCTAAACGCAAGTGTTCTGTGTGCTGCTTCTGCCGATCTTTCCGCCTCCACTGGGCAGGGGCATTCCTTTTCGTCCACCTAACAAGACCAAAGCAGGAAATTAAGCATATCCCATTTAAAAAGTAAGGTTAACTGACAGAAGAAAATATGAATGTCTAGGGGCCAATGATAGACACAGGAAACCACCAAGAAGTCATCAGAGACAGCTGAGAGACATTCAAGAAGAGTAGCCTAAAGCTCAGTGACTAGACATGAGAAAGATGACCCCTCAAGAAACACAGACATATCTCTCTTAAAACATCTAAAAAAAACTTCACATGTAGATCTAAAACGATACTCATTCCACTCTATCTAGGCTTTGAAATACTCGCCTCTAAAAGTAACTAAAGAAGAGCAATTCAGTGAAGCAATTTAGTGAAGGGACAATACTAGCTAGCCATAGAAGGTGATACAGGCAGAGGTGATTTTAACCCATTTGCAGCCTGACTTTTTGTAGGTCCTGGGCATGAGGAGCTATTCCAATTTGCACAGGAGAGACAGGAGCTGAAAGATACCCTGTTACCTGCTTTCTAGTTCAAACAAGTGAACAATCTAAATAGTTTTGGGTCTTCTCCATGTTTGCTTTACAAAATTCCAGTGTGTTCTGGGGATGCCAGCTGTAGCTCAGATACGGGATGACCCTCACTACTGTGGTTAGGGAACTGGATCAGGAAATCTCCGGAGTTGACTCACTTATTGCTGGCTGGCCCGGTGGAAAGTACATCAGACTGCAGCTTAGGGAAGAAGCCTGGCTCATACTTCCCTTGTCCAATCTTCATGTCAAGTAAATGTGGGTGGATTGCAGTATGGTCAATTTTTGCCAGACGTAATTCAATTGCTTTCTCTGGATGAGACAACAACAATAACAAAAAACAAGTCAAATATTATTTAAAAAGCTAGCTAATCTGCTACTTCTAGCCAAGATGGAGTAAAAAAGAACTGATTTTTACCCTCATGACTAAAATAACAACACCAAAATCACATGCAAAATATAAAAAATTATGATTTTCAAAACACTGAACATCAGGCAATGAAGGACAGCAGTGATCCCTGAGAAATGGGAAACAGATTAATACAACTCCTACAACTGCCCCAGTAAGCTATGATGGCACCACTGCACTCCAGCCTGGACAACCACAAATCACTGATGAAAGAAATCATATACAACACAAACAAATGGAAAAACATCCCATGCTCATGGATTGGAAGAATCAATATTATTAAAATGACCGCACTGTCCAAAGTAATCTACAGATTCAATGAAATTCCTATCAAAATACCAATATCATTTTTCAAAGAATTAGAAAAAACAATTCTAAAATTCATATGGAACCAAAAAAGAGCCCAAATATCCAAAGCAATCCTAAAGAAAAGGAACAAAACTGGAGGCATCACATTACCTGACTTCAAATTATATTACAAGGCTATGGCAACTAAAACAGCATAGTACTGGCATAAAAGCAGACACACAGATCAATAGAACGGAGAATCTAGAAATAAAACCATATACCTACCAATCAACTGATCTTCAACAAAGCAGACCAAAACATACACTGGGGAAAGGACATACCACTCAATAAATGGTGATGGGAAAACTGGATAGCCACGTGCAGAAGAATGAAACTAGATCCCTGTCTCTTACCATATACAAAGATTAGCTCACAATGGATTAAAGACTTAAATATTAAATAAATTTAACATTAAATATTAAATACTAGTAGAAAACCTAGGAATAACTCTTCTGGACATCGGCCTAGGCAAAGAATTTATGACCAAGACCTCAAAAGCAAATGTAATAAAAACAAAAATAGACAAATGGGACTTAATTAAAAAGAGTAAAGAGACAACCTATAGAATGACAGAAAATATTCACAAACTATGTGCTTTGTTGACAAAGGACTAATATCCAGAATCTACAAGGAACTCAATAAACTTCTTTTCAGCAAGAAAAAAACAACCCCATGAAAAAGTGGACAAATGACATGAACAGGTATTTTTCAAAAGAAGACATACACATGGCCAATAAAAATATGAAAAATTGCTCAACAGGGAAACGGAAATTAAAACCACAATGAAATACCATCCTACTCCAATTAAAATGGTCATTAAAAAGTAAAAAAAATTAGATGTTGGCGCAGATACGGTGAAAAGGGAACACTTACACACTATTGGTAGGAATGTAAAATGAGTACAACCTCTATGGAGATCAGTATGAAGATTTCTCAAAAAACTAAATATACCATTTGATCCTGCGTCTCACTACTGGGTACCTCTACTCAGAGGAAAAGAGTCATCATATCAAAAAGACACCTATGTCCATATGTTTGTTGCAGCACAATTCACAATTGCAGATATAAAATCAACCTAAGTGCCTAATCGGCCAATGAGTGGATAAAGAAAAAGTGGTATACATACCATGGAATAGTATTCAATGATAAGAAAGAATGAAATAATGTATTTTGCAGCAACTTGGATGGAACTGGAGCCCATTTCCTAAGCGAAGAAACTCAGGAACAGAAAAATAAATGCCACATGTTCTCACTTATAAGAAGCTAACTGTGACTACATTAGAGTATACACAGGCTACACAGAGTGGTATAATAGACATTGGAGACTTACAAGGGGTTAGGGAGTAAGGGATAAAACTCTATCTGTGAGATGCAATGTTCACTACTCAGGTGATGTGTACACCAAAAGCCCAGACTTTACTACTACATAATTTATACATGTAACAGAATTCAACTTGTACCCCCAAACCTACTAAAATTTTTTTTAAAAGGAAAGGAAAAGAATCAGTTATAGAAAGTAGAAATTCTGTGTACAAAAGAACAAAATTAAGAGTGATTTCTTATTAGAAAACAATGGAAATGAGAAGACAGTGGAGCAACGTTTTTAAAGTACTGAAAGAAAAAACTGCCAACCTACAGCCAGTGAAAATATTTTTCAAAGACAAAGGCAAATTAAACACTTTTTTAGGATTACAATTCTAATTAGAATTAGAATTCATCACCAGCAGATCTATACTACAAGAAACAAAGTCTCTTCAGGTTGCAGGAAAAATATACCAGATGGAAATATGGATCTACGCAAAAGAAAGAAGAGCACTAGAAATGGTAACTACATAGGTAAATATATTAAATTTTGTTTTTATTAATTAAATCTCTTTAGGGGCACTTGACTATATAAACATAAATAACAACGTAGTGTAGGGCTTCTAACATAAGTATTATAAAGGTAAAATGAATGACAACAGCAGCATGTAAGTCAAGAGGTCAGAAATGGAAATTTGGGAGAGAGAAAAAAAAGAAATGGAAATATGGTTTTGTAAAGTACTTACACTATGTAGGAAGTGATGTTCTATAACTTGAAAGTAGACAGTGATAAGTTAAATGTGCACTAAAAATCCTAAAACAACAGCTAAAACAAGTTATAGCTAGTAAGCCAACAAAGTAGATAAAATGGAATCATACAAAATATTCAATTAAGCCACAAGAAGGCAGAAAAAGAGGGCAAAGGAACAAAGAACAGATGGGACAAATAGAAAACAAACAGCAAGATGACAGACTTAAGCTTAATGATATCAATGATCACATTAAATGGTCTAAAGACTGCAATTAAAAATCTAAAACCATCAAATTAGATAAAAATGTAAGACCCAATTATATACTGCCTACAATAAGTACAATTTAGACATAAAGACACAAATAGGTTGAAAGTAAAGGAATGAAAAAGATACAACATGCTAGCACTAGTGAAAAGAAAACTGGAGTAGTTATTATTAGTATTAGAGAAAGTAGATTTCAGAGCAAAGAATATTACCAAGAATAAAGGTTATTTCTTAATTATAAAAGG
>CAUYRT010050913.1:0-11860 GCA_963574885.1 Lepilemur ruficaudatus | reverse complement strand
AGTAGCTGGGACTACAGGCACTCGCCACCATGCCCGGCTAATTTTTTGTATATATATTTAGTTGGCCAATTAATTTCTTTCTATTATTAGTAGAGACGGGGTCTTGCTCTTGCTCAGGCTGGTTTCGAACTCCTGACCTTGAGCAATCCGCCCGCCTCGACCTCCCAGAGTGCTAGGATTACAGGCGTGAGTCACTGCGCCCGGCCGTTTTTTCTATTTTTAGTTGTTTGGCTAATTTCTTTCTATTTTTAGTAGAGACGGGGTCTCACTCTTGCTCAGGCTCGTCTTGAACTCCTGAGCTCAAGGGATCCTCCCTCCTCAGCTTCCCAGAGTGCTGGGATTACAGGCGTGAGCCACCGCGCCCGGCCAAGGGAAATTTTCATGCCGTGGTGGAGGTGCTGACTGAAGGCCCACCGCAAACGTCACGCGTGGCAGGCAGACACGCCGCTAGAGCTGCTCCGTCCCACCTCCTCCCTGGGTTCTGACCCTTACGTGGGCGGCTCCGGCCGGGTCTGGGCCTTCGGCCAAGTGTCAGCGTGTCCCCAGGTTGGCGCATCACGTCACTCCGTCTGGCCCTGCTGTCCGAGCACGTCCACTGTCCGGTTGCCACGAGTCCTCCCCTGACTGTTGTGGCAAACGACACCGCGGTGCGCCCGAGATGGGGATCCGTGTCCTCGCGAGGAGCATTCTCTGCCAGACCCACGTGCTGCCTACACAGACTCCTCCCAGCGGAAAGATAACCGGAAACTTCCCGGCGCTGTGCCAGGAACCCGAGGGCGCCGTGTGCACGCAGGGCCACCGCAGACGCCACACACGCTCACCATCAGGCACATGGTCTCGGGCAGGTCTCCAGTCACCAGCGAAGGGGCAGCCTCAGCCTGGCAGGGCTGGCTGTCACCACACACCGGAACCCCTCCCCAAGCACTGGTGAAGACTGAGGGTGGTCTTGGGGTCAGTGAATCAGCACAGTGACCTTCTAGCCCAGAGGACGCAGTCCCGCCGTCTCTTCCTGAACGCCCACCTCAGGCAGCAGGGCCCCTGCAGGCCACCGCAGCCATCCTGCCTGCACCAGGCACCAGGGGCGCCCACGGGCACGCGGGGTGCGTAGGGCCAGGCTCTAGAGGGGCTGGCGATCTCCCTAGAGTGAAGGCAGGCCAGGGCGGACCTCTGCCTCTGGGCAACGCTGGGCCACGGGGGCTGCTTGTAGGAGGGGCTGCCCCCTTGGTGGTACCCAGGGTCTGCCTGGAGCTCGGTGCCCGGACCCTCCCCAGTTCCCCCGCCCCACTGCTGCCATGAACCAGGGGCCTCTTGTTTGCAAGGAACGCCATGTGGCACGTGGAGCTACAGCAGGGGCAGCTGGAGGACTTCCGGAAGTCTTACCAAGAGGAGGCAGAGGCCGCCAGGAGGCACCGCCAGGTGCACGCCGCGCAGCAGCTACGCAGGGAGAAGGCGGCCGCAGAGAAGGCGGAGAGGAACCAGCAGCTGAGGGTGCGGTAAGTGCCCGGGAGGGCCGGCTCCTGCCGCCCTCTGCTCCTCGGCCTGGCGCCCCAACCTCTGCCGTCTCTTATTTTTTTTTTTTTGAGACAGAGTCTCAGTCTGTCGCCTGGGCTAGAGTGCCGTGGCATCAGCCTAGCTCACAGCAACCTCAAACTCCTGGGCTCAAGCGATCCTCCTGGCTCAGCCTCCCGAGTAGCTGGGACTACAGGCATGTGCCACAATGCCCGGCTAATTTTTTCTATATATATTTTTAGTTGGCCAATTAATTTCTTTCTATTTATAGTAGAGACGGGGTCTCGCTCTTGCTCAGGCTGGTTTCGAACTCCTGACCTTGAGCAATCCATCTGCCTCGGCCTCCTGGAGTGCTGGGATTACAGGCGTGAGCCACCGTGCCTGGCTGGGATCCAGGGTTCTAACTGCTCTTAAACAGAGTTTCAAATGTCCTCTTGGTGTTAGTGTCACCATCACCTCTACTGCCTGCTGTATCTGGTGCCATCAACCCTTGAGCCTTTTGGGGGTTCTGAGGTCTAAAGTGAGTCATTTGCAGCTTTGTTGATCACTGACTTGAAACTCGTCTCTCTTGGATCTGCTGGTTAAGTTGTCACTCACTCATCTTGGTTTCAGCTTTTGAAATTTTTTTGCAGTTGCTTTCTCTCCCATTTTTTTTTTGTCCTTATAAGTTTATGCCTTCTTAAAAATCCTTTATTATCATTTTATTAGGGTTTCAGGAGAAAGCAGGGCTCCATGCATGTATTTAATCTACCATCTTTAACCAGATTTTTAAAAAAATATTTAAAGAACATAAAAAAATACCTTCAAGGCATTTTCTTAGTATGTGAAATTGGTAAGAGTAAGAAGCATTTATTCAGTCTCTACTACTACTTAAACAAAGTTGTTGTTTCTTAATTTACCTATATCTGCAATATTATAGGCATAATTCAAAAGTAAGCAGTTTGATTTCGGTTCCAACACTGAGCAATCATAATGTCATACTAGGTTCAAACTTGAGTAGATCTGGGCATATGTATATGTTAAGAATAAAGTCACTATTGGAGTGTTTTAAAGATGCTCTGGTTTTCCAGGATGGATATTATTTAAGAGTAGTGTTCTTTCCTGCGATCTTGATGTATTGACTTGGTTCATATATAATCCATTCTCATCTTTCCCTTTCCTTTTCCAGAAACAGCTCAAATTATGATATCAATTTAAAAGACAAGTTAGGTGATGGCAGAGGAGGTGCAATGTAAGGCAAATAAGAAACTTCCCTGATTACTGAGGAGCAGACCAAATGCCAAGTAGACTTTGCTAGATGTCACTACTGGAACCAGTCCTCTAGATCCAGTGGTGTGGTGGAGCCCAGGCGTATGCTCTGGTGGGAGTATTTATAACTCAGAAATTGGCAAATGCTATAAAATCAGGGCATTTTTTCCCTGGAAATCTGGCTTTTAAATCTTTATCAGCATGTTACTGCCTAGACCTGACTTTACTCTCAGGGCAGCCTGATGAACCCCCAAAGCTTCATAGTCACGTCATCCTACCAACACGACACTGTATTTATTCAGCACACTGTGAGCCGCAGGGAGGCAGGTGATAGAGTGGGCAAAGGGCAAAATCTGGAGCTAGACAGCCTGGCATTTAGATCCTTCCTTGCCTACTTCTAGCTTGTGACCTTTGGCAAACCTCTCTGAGCCTTCAATTTCTTAACCTGTAGAACAGGGGAAACAATTCTTGCCTAGCAGGGTGTTGTACAAATTAACACCTGTGGCAGCCTGCTCTCCCCTAACTCTGTCCTGCAGAAAACCCTGGCTTTATGAGCAGGTATCTCTGTGACCTATTTTTGTTTGGCAGCGGGATTGTGGTATCTTTGTTTAGGGTCATTATTTTTATAACAAAATGCTAACTTAACTTTTTGTTCATCTGTTTATTTGTTTATCTTCATTTTGCTTCTCCAAATTTATGAAGCTGCTTAATCAAAAAATATGAGATCAGTGTACTTCAGACTCTCACAAGAGAGTATGATCTAAGATGACTTTTCTCCATCAGTGCTCCAAGTCCCAGGAGAGGAGCAGTTTTGTTGAGGGGCGATCACTTAAAGAATGCCTATCTAACAAATATCTATCTATTCTAAGTTATATCTTTGAGTAAAGTTAAAATACTGAAGAAAATATTTACACATTTGGACCAAATAAATTTAGTCCTTTTTATAATCACTCTGAATTGTGTCTTAATCTTAGGCCTTCAAGCCCTCATCATAAATTATTTGCAGGAAATAACTATTTGGCTTTTGCTTCGGCATTTGCTATGGACGGCGAGTATAGACACTGACTATCTGTTACATGGTTCGATTTTCCCAGTTTACGATGCCCTACACAAGACATCTGTCCTTGATACAGGGACTGACCTTGTCTCTCCTAAGGAACTGGTCTTTTTCATCCTCTTAATAGGGAGTTGTGAAACTCATAATGTTTCCCTGTTCACCTTGGTGCTAGGAACATTAGAGTCCACTTTTGTAATCAGTCATAAGAACCATGCAAGCTTTTCATTTGGCTTGTTAGATTTCTCCTCTTGACCCTATTTTCCACATGTTCATTTCTATTTTATTAATTTTATTGTATTTGCCTCGCTTTTTTGAACTGCAAATTCCTTCTTGAAAAAAATGAACAAATGAATGAAATGAATGAATGGTTGTGAATGAGTGAAGGAAGGTGAGTGACAGTAAGGAACCATGTTTTAAAAGTTGTGTAATATGAGGTGTGGTTATGGGAATTAGGGGATTTTAACAGAAGGGGCACAGGAAAGTGTCTTCAAATGTTTGAGATGCTGTAGTTTGGAAGAGACAGTGGACATGATTCTTATTGCTCCTGGAAAGTAAGAGCCAGTGAGTGGACTGTCCATTAAGTGATTCCTTCATTTCCAAGTTATTTCTGTGTTACCTGCTCTCTCGAGGTATGCGGAGGAGGTCCAGATGAGGACAAGTTCCCTGCCCTCAAATTTCTTCCATTTTAGGGAAGTAGTTTTTGAGTGACTTGCAAAGAAATTTCTGACAGGGTCATATCATAATGGGATGTGTCGCCTCGGAAAGTAGGAAGCTTCCCATCTTTGGAGGATCCCAGAAAGCGGCTGAATGACTGAGTTCCCTGAAAAATATTCCTGCCTCAGGGGAGAGGATGGATTTGTTGACCTCTCTAGGGTTTGGCCCTGCTCTTTTCCCACCACTCCCTTGTATTTGGAGGCTGCTGTATTAACCTGAAGGATTAGGTTGTTTCAAAGTAAATGGGAGTTCTGGGTGGGTGGGGTGGAAGAAGGCAATAAAAATGCCTTCACAAACCAGTTCCTTTACTCTGTGACCCAGGCGGTTCCCACAGGTGCTTGACCCTTGATAAAATGATCCTAGCTGCCCACGTGGAGGTGCAGGCAGCCAGGGTTCACAGAGCCTGTGGTTATCTCTGAAGGAGAGTCTTGCTGACTTCCAAGGCCACTGTAAGGATCACTTTAACCCTTGGCAGAAACCCTCTTGTATCTCTTGCCATGGAAATGAGAGCAGGAGACAGACACCAGGGCTGATGCCAAGACTTATCTGTGCACTAGTCAGGCAGAGGGACTAGCTCATAGCTGGTGGAGGGCTGGGCTGCTGGGAGAGAGACCTTTACAGATGAGAGCCATGTCACTTTACACCTTCTAGGTCAAGGTCTAGAGGGGCTTGCTGTGGAAATTACATAGAGAAGACAAGGAATTGCCCTGTGTAAAGTCCTGAAAGAAAAATTAGACTCAGAAGAATTTTCCCCCCAATTTTATTCACTCTTAAGAGAATTAGAATATATATATTGTTTTCTGGAAATGACATTCAACTTACCGAAAAGTTTTGCAAGAATAAAAATAGTACAAAAGACATCCTTATTCCCTGTGCACAATTAACTATTTTTTCTGAACCACTTGAGAGTAATATGCATACACCGTGATCCTTTATCCTTAAGTACTTTGATGTGTATTTCCTAGGAAATGGGATATTCTCTTGTGCAGCCAGAGTACAGTTATCAACTTAAGTAAAATTAACATTGATGAATACCTTTATATAATATAATCTGCCATCATATTCCAATTCTTTTTAATTGACCTGATAATGTCTTTTATAGCATCATTTCCCCTCCAGGACAGGGTCCAGTCTGGGATCAGGTTGCATTTAAGTTGTCATGTTTCTTTTTTGAAGCTCTTTTAACTGTAACGTGATTATAGCTATTGGTTGTCTTACCAGCTTATTCTACATTGTTAGCTAGAAGTACTTGTTATCTTAGGGTGTATTTCATTTATGGCCATTGTTTCGTTCACTTGAAAAGCAAGCTAGATTCTCTGGAGTCCAAACCCACTCCCATTGTAGGCAAAGAGTTTTATATGTGGGGTGGAAGGGATGGGGGTGAGGAATTTTGGGTGTGCATTTTATACATGGCTGACTTCTCTTTGATTTAGAACACACAAAAACAGATCAAATCCTTTGAGATCATTCTCAAATTCTCCTGTTGCCAATTCAACTTATTGCCAAGACCGTCTTTTCTTCATCCCTGAGGAGAAAGAGAAGATCATTTTTGAGAATCTTTGTTTTAAGTTGAGACAACACACTCTTATGAATCTAGAAACAGATGAAAAATACCTTTACATTTACTCAGAGCCCTTATCTCAGCGCTTTCATGCATGTTATGAGTTATGCATGTGATAATTAAGCATTTCTATGCATGCAGTGCTTTGGTTAGCTCACTAAAGGGTATATTCAGCCATTCTGGTCCCTGCTCTTCAGAACACCTTGCTTAACATGCATCAATATGCATTATTAAATATAATAAAACATCAAGTAAAAAAAATGCCTAACACTTGGAAGACATAAATACAAGACTTAGAATTATTGAGACGATTTTTTAGATAACATTTCATCACAGAGAAGCTAAATAATTTGTCAAAGGTTGCTTAAAAAAATTACAGCTACAATACCAACATTCAGGTCCTTACTTTCTTACTACAACCCCTCACTTTCAAAATGCCCTTCAGAAATGTTGTCTTTAGTATCTACTCTAAGAAACAGAGGCAGGGTGGAAGACTGATAGAAAATGCCACTTGTAAAAAGGTTACAGAAATCTGGTATATAGCTTTTTTTTTCAATCAGAATATTTACATTTTTTTCTTTTTAATGATTTTTTTTCCAAATATAAAAGCAGTATGATAATCCTTCAACAATTATGGAGGTTATAGTCCTAAACAGTACTGTGCTCAGTAAAACCACTATTGTTAAGAGCATGATTTTAAAGAAAATATGGGGTTAGAAGAAAAATGCTTGCCATAAAAATATGCTTTTAACTCAGTAAACAAAAGTAGGAGGGCATTTGCTTTTCCAACAAACCAGATTTGTTGGCATTAAATACCAGCTAGCTCACCTACTAGTCCTACTAGCTCACCCTTTTCCTGAGTCACCTTTATCAATTACTCAGGAAAAATTACTGAGGTGGGCTCTCATGGTAGCATTATGTTATCACGCTGTAACTTTATTTAATGCTTTTGAATCAGCCCCTTTTGCCTTGAACATAGCTTCTTTAAAAAAAAAAAACACACGTTAAGTGGAACAAATACTGGCTTCTCATTTTCCGAGGGTGCAATTTTATATAGATGAGACTTCAGTGTGTTCTGTATTTAAGCAGCTGCAGGGGCTTTAAAGGCTGGTCGAAGTTCAGATTGGTGACACTTTCTAGTGTCCCTCTGATAGCTGGCTTCTTTCGAGGCTGCCCTATTTCTCCTTTTCACCTGGTTTACTTTACCTTTGCCTGTGTTACTAAGGGTTATAGACCAAAAATTTGGACTTTTAAAGTGACATATGATCTTAATATTTTCTAAGTTTATAGTCTTCTAAATTCACAATTATAACCAGGGGAGGTGTGCCCAGAGGGTATATAATAATCACATAAATAGTGAATTTTTTTTGAAATGATCTTTTTCTTGGCTAGTCAAGGGTTTTGTAGATATTTGTTATCCAACACAGTAGCCATCAGCTGTACGTGGCTATTGAGCATTTGAGAGATGGCTATTCTGGATTGAGTTATGGTGTAAGTGTAAAATATTAATACATATTAGGGTTCAAAGACTTAGAACATGGAAAGGAATGTAAAATATCTCTGTAAGAAGTTATTTTAACATTGATTATATGTTAAAATATTTTTGATATGTTGAGTTAATAAGATATTCATAAAATTAATTTCACCTCTTTATTTTTTTAATGTCTACTAGAAAATCCAAAACTACACACATGGCTCACATTTGTGGCTACCATTATATTTCTGTTGGACAGCTTAGCTCTAGAAGGAAAGAAAATATAGAACAAAAAAATTAACTCACACAGTGTATTTTGGAGCGAGTTACTGGAGGGAAAGCTGAATATCCAATGGTTCTATTTTGTTGTTGTTGTTAGGTTTGGATTTCATTAAAGCTTCTTCAATTAAATATATTGTAAATCTCTGCAAGGTCCTAGTTGGGAAGAGAATGGAATCTTTTTGTTTGCTGTAAAAAATTCTAAGAAAATCCTAAGTCATCTCCAAAGTGACTTATTTTTGAAAGCTTTATAAAAAGCTTTCCATTTACGTGAATTGGAGGTCTCATTAAGCTATAGTTCTGAAAGGACTAAAGAATTGTGAAAACTGTCCGGAAACTTCTGAAAAGACCTTTCTGGTCTCACAGATGAAGCATCCTGGGCGACTTACAGGTCCCTAGAAGCCACAGATTAGCTATACACTTCTGTGTTCACACCTTCCTTCCAGTAAATGAAAACATTGGGAAAGATAAAATATTTATTCCTGAGTGTCTATAACTGAATTTATGGATATAACTTGCTGGATATTATTGCCTGTGTAAACCCATGTAACTGTGCACGTAAAGCATGTTTTTATTAGTTCCTACATAAAATTTTTATGATAATGGCAAACAAAGGACCAATTTAGTTTAGCTGAGTTTGTTCTTATTACTCCAGCTTCCAACAGATAAGCAACAGTGCAAACAGTAGCAGTCGACAGGGAGCGGGGCCGGGTCTCGCAGGGCTGGGGCTCCTGGCCTGTAGCCTGGGGAGGTTGGGGCTTCCCCAGAAGGCCCCCCAGGAGCACAGTAGGGTGAGGCTGGGGTAGCCACCATCAGCTCTCCTCCCAGTTGGGAACTGTGGCGTATTCCAGTTTAGTTTCTGAAAAGGCTCCCATAGCTACTATTGAAAGAACTCCCACATACTGTATTTCATCTGGAGAATTACAGAGGAAAAAAGGTTCAAGTAGCTTATTGTGGGTCATCTCCCACTCTGGGATTTAAACAAAGCCCAAACAGAACAAAGTTCCTTTACACGGGGTGCCTTCATCCGAGTCCCTTCTGTCTGTGGGGTTTGGCAGGCTTGCTGCAGAGAGCCCACGCCTCTCGTTCCCACTACTGCCTTTTTATGTCTGACCCTTGAATGTGGCAAAGGATTCCTACGGTGATCTGGAGGGGAGGGGAGTTTTGCTAGAAGTTGAAGATAAAGCGTTTTTCATAAATACTGTCTTTTCCTTCCCAATGACTAGTTAAAAACTGATAGTCTGTAATCTAGCTTGAGTGTCACTCTTGAACCAAAATTCAGGAGGCAGGAGTTGATACGTATAAATGTACGTAGGGGAACAATAGCAAGAAATATTTTCAGTTGAGCTTGAAAAATGAAAGACACATGATTGTTGCAGATAAGGAACAGTGAAGGCTATTTTGGACAGAAATCAACTGAGAAAAGGAGCAAGCATGGTACATGGTCTAGGCCAAGGTCAGTCTGGCACATGAATGAAATTACAGCTTAATGATTAGAGGTCTACAATGGTTTAGATTCTAGACTTTAGAAGTATTGATACATCAAAAAACTCCTGGATGAGAAGTCTTTTCCTCCAGGCATCTGGTACATCCCCATGTTAGGTAGGTCTGCACTGGAGTCATCCTTATGTTGTCCTTAAAGGTCTGGAGAAGGAAGGAGCCTGTTTACCCTCCACCCCCACTTTTCAGATGCATTCCTTTAGGACTAATCTGTTTTGAGCTTCTTTATTCTACGCATTTCCTCAGTGGGCATGTTTACTGGATTCTCAAGTGTGTCTTTGTATATTTCATAAACTATTTCTTAGCATTCTTTCCCCCAGAGGAGTAGTTTTCATTCTTTTTCAAAGATACTGCTCGTGCTATCTCCCTGTCGGAAGAGCAGTTGTGGGCGTGTGTGTGCACGCACGTGCAGGCTCATGCACGTATCTGTCTTTCTTTACTTTGGCCGCATCTCAGGCTCTGGAAAAAAAAAAACAATTCTCCTAAATCATAAGCTAACTACAAAATGTGTACATGTTTTCTCACTCTTGCCAACGTTTTATGTAATATTCAATACTTACTCCAAGAGGGCTGTTCAGGGTAGTAAAAGTTACTCTAAAGACAAGATTTATTTCCTTCCCTCATGGCACTGACCCTCCAAAATAGATAAGTTGCTGCCCATGCTAACAAGGGGTTATTGCGCACACCGTGCATTCTCAGTTGGGATTGAGTTTTTGGCCACCAGCTTCTTTTGTAGATGGCCTGGTTGATTCCGGACTGTGGATCTGAGAGGCTGAGTTGGTTTGTATGATTGGCCTACATACATGGAAACACTGCGGACTTTAAAGTTACTTTGTGTTAAGAGTAGAATCATGATTTTTGCCCTGGGAGTTGGAGGGGACAGTGAGAAAAGATGACAGACTGAGCTGAGATGTTGTAGCTTTCTCTCAAAAGGTTGTTAAGAGAAGAATTCAATTTTGGGGAATTGTAACAAGACTGATTTTTTAATGCAGTGTGGAGCCTTTTAACTCAGGATTAGATGACTAGCTTTTCAAGTGTGTATGAAAGACAAGAATCCCAAAAGATTGGCTCTATTTTAAACAGCAGACTCCAGGGATTCAAGGCTTGTAACAAAAGGGCAGATATGGAAGAGATGAACTCCTGGGTCCAACTCTGTTAGAGAATAAAGCACACTGGCTAGGATCCCTCAGGTGCTGGGGAATGCCAATCTTGCTGACTCTGGCTTGAGAGCTTGGGGAATCTAGTTAGACACGCTCACAATAAGCTAGTTGGTATTGACTTGGCTAGGCCTGACCTGTATTATACAGTTCTAACAAGTGGAAAGTATAGCTGAGCTTTGGGAAATGCCATAGCATGCACAATAGAATCATTTCAAAACCAACATCTTAAATGAACAGAGGAGAAATTTGAGCAGAACCACCAAGTGAAGAAATTAGGACACTGGATGGAATGTTACAGCCACAACAGAAAAAAGAAAGAGAGCAGAATATTTATTCAGTGAACACACGCATATTGAGATTATACAATTCTCTGGTGTCACCTTGTACAGAAGATCTTTGTCTCTTGCTAATGCAAAAAGCAGAGGATGGGTGCTAAGAAAATTGTATAGATTTAAAGAAACCTGACAACTGCAAAAAATTAATTTTGGAATTTAGTTTTATAACTCCTGAGGTCTTCAATTTTTAAATATCCCTCAATTTAAGAATTTGGGGTTAAGGAAGGATTTAGGAAATACCCAAATGTTATTTAAACTGTTTAAAACATCCTTAATGATAATTCTACTAGTGAAATATAAAATAAAAACACACACATGTAAATAAGTATATTAATAATGCAAATCTACTGGGTGAACCAATTTAGAAGACCGTGGAAAACTGTGCAAAGTTTGTCATGGATCTGGTGCAGAGATTAGGATCAGTCCTAATTAGGATTAGTGAAACAGAGTTTCCCAGTAAGCAACCTCGACAAGCTGTCTTCTAAATTCTGGACATGTAGGAATGGTATGAGAGTTCAGATTACCAGCTTTATAAAGTAAAGGATCCTAAACTCAGAAGGGAAATAGATAGAAGAACAATTTCAAACATCTTCACAAGATTATTTTAGGTCAGGTCACAAATGTTTGCCTGCTTGTGTGCAGGTTTGCAATTAGAGGTTTTAGCTCATTGATTTGATTCTTTTTTTTTTTTTTGTGGGAGTGAGAAAGACTATAAAAGAAAGTATACCAAATTTACACGGAAGGGAGAATCAGTAAGTAATATTATGCAACCTGATTGTTTTAAACTTAAAATAATAGCTTGGGTATAGTTTTATGTGAGGCATCTGAGCTACTTACCTCATTATTAATTTTTTTTTTCTTTTTTCTTTTTTTTTTTTTCCTCTTCCGAAAATTTTATTGGGGGAAAACTACAAAACATTTATAGTACAATGTTTACAGTCACAATTTGTAGTGAGCTGATTTCCCAAAATATATTACCACTCAAGTTGACTTATCTTGTTACATTCAAAAACCTACTCTGTC
>CAUYRT010050912.1:0-57157 GCA_963574885.1 Lepilemur ruficaudatus | reverse complement strand
AGAAATTAATTGGCCAACTAAAAATATATAGAAAAAATTAGCTGGGCATGGTGGCACATGCCTGTAGTCCCAGCTACTTGGGAGACTGAGGCAGAAGGATTGCTTGAGCCCAGGAGTTTGAGGTTTCTGTGAGCTAGGCTGACTCCATGGCACTCACTCTAGCCCGGGCAAAAGAGCGAGACACTGTCTCAAAAAAAAGAAAGAAAAAAGTAACATTTTATGAGTGCTCATTACATTCCAGGCCCTACAGGCCAGTGTTTTACATCAATTAATTACTTAATCCTAACAAAACCTCTGTGAGATCTATATGATATTTAACCCCATTTTACAGATAAGAACATAAAGGCACCTACCATAAACCAAACACTGTGCTAAATATTTACATACATTATTATTTTAATCCTTGCAGCTCTTGTTATTATTCTCAGGCTATACACATCTTTATTTGTTCTAAAAAATGAAGAAAAAGAGGACCAGAGATTTACAGGATGTGTCAAACTTCCCACAGGGATCACTGTAGAGCCCTCTCCTACAATCCACATTCTTTAACTACCATGCTAAGGCAGAGCTGATAAACTTTCTCTGCAAACTGACCCAGTTCCCACTGTTCCAGTCTTAAACGAGTGACTGTGGGTGGGTCCACGGCGCTGAAGAACAGCCACCGTGGCTGGGAGCCGGGTGTGGCCTGATGACTCGGTTTCATTCATTCGTGCAAGGCTGGAGAGGCTTCACTGTGCACGTTGAACTAGGCAGGTTTGGCCAAAGAGAATGCTGGGCAAGTGTCTTAGCAACTGTGTAAAATATATGGCAATAACCATCCTGTTTCTACCTCCTTAGGGTTCACACCAACCACCAGAGGAAGATAAAGATCCTTTATCCCTCCAAGTGCCAAGAACTGTTCTCAACACAGTAAATATTAGTGGACAGACTCACTCACTTCTCCCTCAAAAATGAGACAGGATTAGGAAAAGGATCATATATACTGAGCCATAGTACTATGGGGGGGGGGGGTTGCTTTGGGTTTGATGAAAGAAGAGACTTCAAGCTGTTGAGTCAGCTTGTTGTGGTCCCTTTGGATCCAGATTCTTGGGTATCCTGGCCTCTGTGGCCTTTCTCTTTGAACTGTTGCTCTAAACTGATGCTCACATACAGTGGATACTTTAGGATCAACCTGGAACTGAAACAGAAACCAGGAAAAAGGAGACCATTTTTTTCTATCCATTGTGGGTAAAGAAGTCCTCAGCCCACCACCTCTTGGTCCAGCCAGCTGACCACAGCTTGGGTTCCACAGAGTCTGGAAGGGCTGCAGCCTCAATTATTAATTTACTGTGGTTTACTTCACCTTGCCATATGTATAATTTTCTTCAGGCATTTCAAGGGAAGAAGTAATGACGGCTACAACACACCTGGTCAAGGCTTTTGCACACAAGACCTGCGACCAAACCAAAGCTGATCCTACTGTCTATTTATACTCCTAGCAATAAACAAAGCTGTTTGTAAACTCAATCCTAGGATGTTATTCTGATATTACTGATAAAAACCTGAGAAACAAGGAAATGGCATGACTTAGCCGTAAGAGAGGAACTTTGATATCCTTCCCTGATGGAACTCAGGATGCACTCCAGGTGACAATGACACTGTTGTAGCACTGCAAGATTAGACGTGAGAATCTCAATTCTTGGTGCTTCCTAAAATGCCATAGGATGTTGAACTATATTCAACTGGGTCAAATGTTTTAGAACAGCTTTTGTTTACCCATAAAATGAACCAGGTGGTCACCATCTAATTCTTAATAGGTAAAATGTGCCAACCTCATCAAGGCCAGTTCAGGAAGAATGCAATCGGAAAGTAGAATTTCCCCAACATGAATCATCTCTGCCACTGTGCTCCCGCGGCACAATGTTCCGATCTTTGCGGCAGCTCATCTCACAGCTCCATAATTATTCATTTGCATGTCTGCTCCTGCAGCTAGCCCGGGGGGCCCCATCGGCAGGGCAGAAACTCTGTTCTATGCAGCCCTGAATCCCTGGCGCCACAGTCGACGGCCCATCATCGGAGCTTCACAAATGGTTAGCAAACGAGGGATCGGTGGGCAAAGCACCATCCCACCACTTGTCCAGTTTCCTTCCTTAACCAGAACACCAAGTGCCACAAACTAAAATTGCAGTCTTCCTATTACCAACCCAAATACTCAGATATGTGCCTTCAGAATGAAGGCTTCATCTATAAATGTTATAAAATCATTTTTTAAAATTCATATATTTTCCCAGGCATAGAAAGTCTCATTTTAAGACAGAAAAGATGTAGAACTACCTTTACTCTTCCTGAATAATTTCAAGTTAAAGAAGAAAATATGCCCGTAGCTCTAGAATTCTGGATCTAAAACCAATGGTTCATCCTCTCTAAAATACTCAAAATTCCTTCGATTTGGATGATCTTCCCTTCTCAGCCTCCATCTTTCTAGACAGAGCCTTTATGTTATCTTTCCCTGGCAGGTCACCTTCTTCTTGACCACTGTAGACACCCCTGTCCCAAGCAGGCCCTTTCATACTTCTGGAAAATTCTATAATGGAAACTGTCCAATAGGCTCTAGCACAGGTTCTGAGCTGGCAGATTTATCTGGCAAGGTTGGCAGAGAAGTGAAGGCCACAAGAGTCAACCCCCTCAAGCCTGACAAGAGAGGACTAAAAGTCAAAGGGAGGAGATGCTTGCTTGTCTTGCCTTTCTCCAGCTTGTTCAAGGTACACTCTGTCTTCTTCCGTTTAAACAAAGGGCATTCTCCCATTCTGCCAAGGGCTCAGCACATTTTTCTAAGATCCATCCCAGGGCATGGCCCCACCACTCAGTAGGTAGGGAGTGACTTCTGCCAAGTCACTTAACCACCTAATCTCAAGTTCTTCATCTGTAAAATTGGGATAATATTTCTCAACTGACATCCCAGGTTCCTAGCGATAAATATTAATGTCCGTAGAGGGCTTTGAGATCCTGGGGTGAAGGATGCAGCAGAGTGTTATTTTTATGACGTTGCAGCTTCCATAAAGCATCAAATTCAATGAGAAAGAGGAGAGAGGGGCACTGGGCTGGAACCAAGAATAATGCAGGCAGATGCTGTTCGAGCTTCCCCCTACTGCTAATGCATCTCGACAGTCACCTGCAAGTCTGCTGCTATTCCAGTCCTGGGGCTTTCATTTTCACTGGTGACCTCGTTCACTGCTTCCCCATCCCCCTCTTCCAAGAGTCGGAACCCCTATTTAGCATCATATTAACATGGAACTTCATAACGCTGATATAGATCTGTGTATTACAAACTTCAGGGGGCCCGCCCAGCAGTCTGCTGGCTCCAACATGCTACTCAGCAGGGACTCTGTGTTTGAGGCTCCAGAGCTGGCCAGCCTTCCGGAGCTGGCCAGACGCCCACATCCAAACTGCCCAAGCAGCACCTTCTCCCCCCACCCTACCCACCCCCGCTTCTTTCCCTCCCAGAAGAGACTTTCCAGGCCCCCAGGCACAGAAAAAGGGAGAGCAGACTGCTGTGCACAGGCCTCTGTGACCAGAAAAGAAGCTGGTTTTATCTGGGAATAAAAATTTAGAAGAGGAATCCAATAAGGAAAAAAACAGTTGGGAAGATAAGTCAATGGTAATAAGGAAGAGAGGGGGGTAGGTGATGCTGTGATACCCAGGCTCTGTAACAAGTCAGTGGTCAATCACTCCTGACATGTCCTGAAGGTGTTTGGAGACTTGGTTGAGGGGAGGGGACCAGCGAGGCCCGTTACACTGTTGGGATCAGGGGGCAATGAGCCCTGTATGTCAATTGCAATATTTCATCACCTGGGACATGGACCACAGACCAGGAGGGAAAGGGTCACTCTTCCCCTCATTCCCCTGACGTGGGCGGAGTCAGAGCTGTCCCAAGGACTGGAAAACTGGGACAATCGGCTCTGGTTAGAGTTGTCAGAGAGCAGTGGGCAGTTGCCCGGGTTGGAGAAGATGCTGCAGAGCTAGTCTCAGCCAGAAAATGAGACCAAAGGCCCAGTCAAGCTGCACTTATACAGACACACAAAGCACTGTCCTCCCCTTCGGGCCCTCCAGCAGCCCCTTGTCCTTTTGTCACAACTCCTCACCTTCAAAATGCCCTGTGCACCTTCCTTTTATTCAGATTTTTCATCTACATAAAGACGCTGTCCTTTCTGGGTATTTCTTTTGAAGTGCCAGTATGTTCATCTTGCTAACTGACTACTCATCACACGACTGTGCTTTCTGCCTTTTTCCTTTCTCATCATTGCCCCTCATGGACCTCACGAGCAGTCCAGGTTAATGAACACTGGGGCTCAAAAGATAAGAAACAATCAAGATAATCACTCTAGAACAAAAAGACAACAGGGACTTACTTTGTCCTAACATACCATTAAGAAAGTTGTGCATAAAGCCCCTTAGAGAATGGGTTCAAGGACACCTTGCGACCTGTGACATTTAGAAAAACATTTAGAGGAACATGTAGGGGGAAATATTTATTCCTTACTCCTTTTGTTTCCATGGGGAAGGCATCATTGGAGTGACACTATTGGCCTTCCGCCATCTGATGCCTCCCTCCTTCAGGGCTAGGGGAGTGGCCTACTTGCCTGACAAGTTTTGAAGAAGGAACCCAACCTGGGTAACGCAGTCTCACCAGGGTCCCCTCTTTAGGACCTGCCTGCCTGCATCTGCTCCTCCACACAGGAGGTCTGCTCTGCCAGTGTCCAGGTGAGTCGGTTTAACCCCAGTGTGGGGGCCTCAGCAAGCCCCCTCCCCACAGAGCTATGCCCCGTCCTTCACTCAAGCTCTTATCAACAGTAGCGCTCACATTCCTGTCTTTGGCGGATTGCCTCCCATGCCCACCTAACTCAGAGAACGTGATCTCCAAAAACCCTAATGCAGCCCGGCTTGCTCTGTGTTTGGCTATGTCCTCAGTGTGGCTAAGAAAGAAGGTGCTTTTATAGAAACTGTTTTGAATGGAATCCATCACGTGCTTCTGCTGGGCTGCTGGTGGGCCGACTTAGTGCTGCAGTTTGCCCCTGTTGAGGATGGCCCTTGGTCTGCAGAAGTGGTATCAGAAAGAAAATTACCCTCAACAAGAAACACCTATTGAGTGCTTACTCTTGGTTAGGCATTGAGCTAAAACCTTTGTGTGCTTTAACTCCTTGACTCCTCAGGAAGGCTCTATGAGGTCTGAGGAAATTGCTCTCCCTAGGTTACAGGGAAGGAAAGTAAGGCTTGGAGAGGTTATGAAGCCGGTAAGGGGAACAGACAAAAGCCAGTGTCAGTCCTATCTGTCCATCCTCACATCCGCTCATTCTTCACACACGCACTGAGGAAGCACTGGCATGTGCCCTCTGAAGGCAACGGGAACCTACAGAGAAGTTTGGCCAAGCCCTACACTTCCTTCTCGGAAGCTCTGGGGGGAACTTGCCTGTGGACTGCTAGGTTCCCGCTAACCTTGGCAATCAGGAATCTGATTTCTAATTCAGGTGGGCTTCAGCCTGCAGTTTCCACACAATCTCAAGCTAGCGCTCCACTTTCCCTTGCCTCCAGTCTCTTCGGCTGCCCATGGAGCTTTCCACCGAGCACCTCCCTCAGATCGGTCCTCTAAGTCTCGTTACCAGCAGAGCCATGCAAGGGAGGATGATTGAAGCTGAGCCCTGAGCTTGGAGCAAATCAGGTAGAAGGATGTCTACAAAACAAGTGGAGTGAAAATTGCCTTCCGAAAACTATATTGCCAGGTGAGTAAAATAGTCATTTATTTTTTGTGATGGTGGCTATTGTTCCTTTGCAAACAACAACAACAAAAAGTAATATTAATATTGAAAACTTTGTTCCAGCTAAAAGAGAATTTTAAAAGTAGAATTATGACCCTCTAAAAACACAGCTGACACAAATCTCTATTAGCATAATGGCACCATAATGCTATCAAAGCCCTGTTAATGCAGCCCTCTGTCCAGCTCCAAACACCAGATAAATGTAGCAAGAATATTAGTTAGAGGTCTTGTTCCTCCATCAGTGAGAGGACAGTTTGTATGCGGGGAGCACCCATTAGTGGTAATGGGAGCTACAGATGTAAATCCCCAGGCACTGGAAGGGGAAAAGGTCCCCTGGGGTTTTCCGCCAAGAACCCATCCACTGTGCTAGGTACTTGGGAGCCAGAGAGCCCTCACTCATTAGTACAGTTCCACTCTGGGAGTGATTTGTAACCTCTCCCCAGGTATGAGAGATTGAACTAGTCTTTCTTTGCCATGACATCTATAGCCTTCCATGTTTTCTGCCTTTAGATATCCTGCCACTGAAACCTTGTCTAAGACAAATGCCATTTTAATTTGCTTTAGGCGGTGAAGGCCAACACACATTTCAGTGGATAAAGTTATGTGTTTTAATTGCTTTATGAAGACATAGCATATGCCCTGACACAGTTAAATGATTAACAGATTACTCCAAATGCCTTTGGCATAGAATATCTATACGTTCATTAGCCAGAACAATTTATCTTCTTGATAAAACTAAAATTACTTATACAGCAGGTTTACTTTCCATGATTAATAAATGATAAAAATCTAAATTATCCATCCAAAATGTCTCTTTTTGGCCATTAATCTCACATTTATCAGCTTCTATAATACATATTATTAATACAAAAATTCAATTTTCCAAGTATTTTAATTTGCTAAGAAAAACAGAATACATTTAATGCAAAGAAACACCTCAATTAGTAGGAAATTCTATAGTGATTCCTAAATAGTCCGGGAGTAAACAGACAGTGTTAGCTTTAAATACGCTTTATAAAAAGAGATAAACAAAATCCATGGCATATACAGGCAGTGAAATGTCCCCAAAGGGACCCTTCTCTCAAATATATTTCCAGTAGCAAGACATCAGAATTAATGGAGAGTTTGGTATCATTCTGTGGTGCTCCAAAGGACAAAATTAAGATCACTCTCAGAAACAGAGCCAGAACACAGCGATCTGGAATCTGCTAAAGGTCAAAATGCAAGCATTGCATGTGGCCAAGAAAGTGAGCTTCCGAAGCACAGGTTTAGCTAGAGGGGAAGCCTTGGGAATTAGATCCTTCTGTCAGCTTTTTTAAATGTGTAAGACCGTCTGTCCTCCAATTAAACTGATCAAGGGAGTCCAGGATGGTTTGTTAGCGACTCTGCTCTGGAGAACACTCATTAAAAGTCCCAAGGCTGATTACGGACTTCCCGTCTCAGGCACTTCACTTCTGCTGTCAGCTGCTGATTTCTCTGAATTCCAACTGCCAAAGTAACTGTGGAGGCCGAGCTTTGCTTCCCCCTGCCAGAAAAGGAGGAGAGAGACATCTGCCACTGTCCTGAGTCACCTGTTACTCACCTTGGTGACTCACTCCCCCAGAGGGGCCAGGACAGATACGTATGTATGCGCGTGTGTATGTGCCTGTGCATGGGCATGGCATTCACAGTCACTCGTGCTCACAAACAGGTCCTGGGTCTCTTGAGGCTGACACTCTGCTAGGCACAGGGCATGGGGTCCTGAATAAGAACCCCTTTGTCTCACCCTTCAGGAAGCCACCAAGTCTGATGAAGTGGACAGACAAATAAAGAGGGAACTGCAACACAATGTGGTCAATGCCAAAGAAGGAATAACTGCGGCTTCTATGTACACATAACTCAGGTTTTACGAATGGGGAGGAAAGAGGCAGAGCATGCCTCAGGAGCAGGTAACTGACAAGATAACCAGAAGGTGAGAAAAATCTTCCAGTCAGTGGGAACAGTATATGAAGAAGACCAGACCTCATTTACTCATTACATCAGCTCACCTTTTCATCAATCAATAACTGAACATCTACTATGTACTAGGTGCTACTCTAAGTGATAGGGTTACAGTAGGGGCATGATGGACATTCTAATGGACTTCAGGGAATTGCAAATTCATTCTGTATGATTGGAGCACAGTGGGGAACAGGGGATAAGAGCCAAGGATGGAGAAGTATGCATGGCTTAGCCTAGCCCACATTTAGGATGTGTGTGTGTGTATGTGTGCAAATGTGTGCCTATTGTGGAAGTTGTATGATATCAGAACAGGACTCGCACAGACCTGGCCTGAATTGAAGTCAAAAGAAAAGGTATGTAGTGACATTTACCTAGTCATAGCTCAGCCTGACACTGGCACTTCCCCCTACATATCCAACTGTCTCTCATGTCACTCACCATCCCAAATCCTCTACTTCATCATGCCACTCTCACCATGGCCCCTCAAGTTACCACAGTGGTACCTTCTTCTGCACCCCAGCCTTGTGCTGGACCTGGGTCCACAAGTACCACCTTCTGCAACTGGGCTATAGTGAAATGAGCATGGAATTAGGATCGGCCTTACATTCCAATCTCAGCCCTGTTCCTGGACAAGGTGCTTGTAATGACAGCAATAATCATACATGGGATTTATTGGGCATTTAATATGTTTCAATCACTTTTATGTGCATTAATGCATTCCAACTTTACAAGAAAGCTATGAGGTAAGAATTATCATGATCTCCATTTTGCAAAGAAGGAAACCAGGCAAAGATAAGTTCGGGGTCTTGCATATGGTCACATGGCTAATAAAAGGCTAGTGCCCATGAAAGTGGGCTCCAGAGTGCATGCTCTTAGCCACTGAGCTATCCTCTCTTTTGGGTGTCTTGTGTTCTTCAAATTCAAAGTGGGTATAGTAATAGTGATATTTGGTAGGGATTGAATGAGTAACTTCACTGCCCAGCACAGTTTACATTCAAGAAATATTGATTTCCTCTGTCTCTTCCAATCCTACCCACTTCTAAAGCTTAGGTCAAATCTGTACTATTTCAGGAAGACTTTTCCAGACATTGAGCCTACATTACAATGTGTTTTATTGAAGTGCCCTCCAGCTTAGCATAACATGAATAGTGGCACTGGCCATACCGTTTTGCACTATTCTTGAACTATTTCCAGCTGTCTTGGTTTTTCCAACAAGTTGTGTGTTCCTTGGGCCACTAATCAGGTCTTGTCTTCCCCTGGTACCTTCCCCAGGGGCCACTGTTAAGTGCATAGGTTTTCAAAACAGGTTGGAAGAATAAAGTATGAGTAAATATTATAGGCATCCATAGGTTGAATAAATATATGTTGGAAAGAAAATCAAGTAATTTGTAAATTAGTTGAGAGGGAGAATTTATGTCTTTCCAGCCATCTAGGAGACTCTAAGGAAGTTAATTTTCAAGATATGTTCTAAACTTCTAGTTAAATTCTCCTGTTTCCTTAAGTACCTATTTTCTTTTAAAGTCCAAAGTCAAAAATCTCCAGGTCAACAGGGGGAAAGAGAAGCTAATTGCTCGACAAATTTGAAAGTGGGTATTCATTTTTCATTCTCTAAGGCATGATATGCCCTCCTACACTCAAGTCAATGACTCTAGCTTAGGAGAAAGCAAACATTAATAAAATGCATAAATACTCTCTACTGACAATAAATTTTAAAAATAATTGACCTTATCACATCAAAGTTTACAAGTGGCTTTAGATCCCAAGCCCTATAAACTCTAAACTAGAGGCAGGCTGCATGGCTGAGCAGAAAGAGCAATGCAGCTGGAGTCCAATTTGGCTTTAAGCTATACTTCCACCACTTTCTACCTGTGTGACTTCCCTGAGTGTCCTTTTGCCATCTGCATCAGAGTTTTTATATGTAAGATACTTTCCACCTTGAAAGCATGTCATTAGTATATGATATTACATCATAATAAGGGCCAGGAACTAATCAAAAGTATAAAGATTAGAAATAAAAATTATTCTAAATACAAATGAGGTGTGTCAGTGACCCTTGAGGAATGAAGCTGTACACTCTTCACTGGGTGCATATCTGGGGTTTATTAGCAAAGTAGAGTCTGTATGACATATAAGAGGAAGTTAGAACCCAAAAGACACGTGGAAAGGTTTTCCCACCATTGTACACCCTACAAAAACTGCATGAGAATGCAGAATGCACTCAAGAACAACAAAAATCTTTAGAAATGCCTACGTCTTAGTCATGATGGCAAATATATTCAGCAACTGGTCTGTACAATGCCGTACAGAACACTCTTTGTTTTATCCACTGGAGTGCTTGGTAGATCAGGAAATGGGGTATTAAAGTGGAAAGATCACACACAGACCTTACTCTGTCTTCTGTCGAGACCTCTAGTCTATGAAAAACAAACCAAAAACACAAAGTGCTTTCCAGAAACCACAAAATTAGAGAGAAAGGAAAGAGGCAGCTCATCTCTATATGTTTTCTGGGATAGAAGAATCATTTCTCAAATGATAGGTCCTAACCCTTTATTAACGTAGGCCAGTGGTCGGCAAACTATGACCCATGGGTCAAATTCAGCAGGCCATCTGCTTTTGCAGTCGATGAACTCAGAATGGTTTTTAAATTTTTAAATGGTTCAAACCATTTAAAATTATAAAATTTAAAAATATAAAAGGGGGTTACTATTAAGAAGAGAGATAATATTTAGTGACATATGAACATTGTATGAAGTTCAAATTTCTGTGACCATGAATAAAGTCGTATTGGGACACAGCCAGGTTCGATGGTTTGCGTGTTGTCCGTAGCTGCTTTTGTGCTACAGTGGCACAGCTGAGTGATTGCAGAAGAGACCTCATGGCTGGCAAGGCGAAAATATTTACTACCTGGCCCTTTACAGAATAATTTTGCCAATGCCTTGTCTAGGCCAATTATGTTTTCTTTCAGTTTGTGAAACTGACCTAAAACGCCCCGGCTGCTACCGATCAAACTCTTTCTGACCTTAAGACTAGATTTCAAATGTATCAGCCTCTGTTAAAGATGGTTCCTGGAATGCCAGGACATTCTACTGACTCTTGCCTCTAATTTACTGTCACTGTCTCCACACACATAATACACACATATGCACGCACAACATGCATGCTCAAACACACCCCAAATTCTGATTTCTATTTCCCTAATCTTTATATTCTCAGATTTCCTCTGTCTCGCTATTATATGGTCATCCATAACCACTGAACCATCAACACTCTGTGTCCTCATCTAATGACAAACTAAAGGAACTATCACATATGGAAAGATATTTCCTGGAACTTAATATTAACACTGGAAAGTGCTACCGATGATACTTTCTAATATTACAGAATTCCCTTTATCAATAATGCTTTATTTTTCTTATTCCAAATTGCATGTTTCTTTTTGCCTGCCAAATTGGGTCAATTTTATAGGTGCATTGTAATTTTTATAGGTACATTCTACGTTGCACTGAAAAACACATTGCTCATTTTGCATTCACATTAACTAGCATTTTAAATAGTCTGATTTTCTAGAGAAGAGGCCTAGCTTATCAAAGCACTATTGAGAATGTGCCTGAATTGTATCAGAATAATGATATGACTGCTGAGAAGCAGTTCAGTAGAGGGGACAGGGCATCAGATCCAAGTTTTACCCCATAGTATCACAAACTCACTGTTTGACTTTAGACAAGTCCCAGCACCTTTCTGGACTTTGGTTTCTTCATTTATGATATAACATGAGTTTAGGTCATAAGGAGCTTTCCACTACTCACATTCCCTAATTGTAGGAAAATAACTTACCCGGCAATTCTAATTAGTTATTTAGCATCTTATAAAAATTTAAAATATTATACAGCACTTTGACTTAGGATTCAAAGTTTAGTTTTATTATGGCCTGAAGAGTAAAAAGGAGTAATGCTATTTGCTTCTAAGAAATAGGGCTCAAAGTGGACAGAGGTAGGCCAGGGAACTATTGTTTTTCATTATAAGTCCTTTTGAAAAATTTGATTTAAAATTATATATATATCATAAGCACACATTTTTTAATTTAATTCTTTTAAATGAAAGCTAAAAGAGACTTTAGATTACTTCCAAGTCGTATCTTGATTGACGAGGCTAGATATACTATTGAATTTTACACATGAATATTGATTTTATGCAGATCTCCCAGGGTTACTGAGGTGAGCAAGTGAAACTATGTGACCCTAAGGTCCCTCTGATGTCAGATTCTATACTTCCGCCTTCTCTTGATTTTTTTTTTTTTTCTATTTTTCTCTCTGAACAATTCTCAGTTCATGAGCAGGCTCTCCTCACTGAGCACTAGGCAGTTGGAAAGTTTCAATTTTTAAAGTTCATTTATGGTTGAGTCCTCCAAGAACAGCAACAACCAAAAAAAAAAAAAAAAAAGATGAGATTAAAATAAAAATATTTTATTTCTTCAAAATCTCAAATACCATTTAAAACAGATCTTGCATGAGATTTATCCCTTTAGGCTAAAATAAAGCATTAGAGTTTTCCGTTAAGGGAAACATTTCCTCAAACTGAAAGGAAACAGAGCTGTAATGGAAATACGAATGCAGGCTTTGCAGTTGCAACCAACTAATATAACATTAGAATTCTGCATTTGTGAATTGCTCTAATTTTATGCACATATATTATTCAGCAAGAATAGTGTTTCTTTAGTTTTATAGATTTTTTTCTCTCATTTAGTTGGTGATATAATTACTTGCTCTTATAAATCTGAAAATTAGGAATTCCAACACACACACACACAAAGAGAAACTTGATTCTTAATGACTTCGCCATTTCCCCAGTACATAGCCATCCCTTCAGGCCCTGTGCATCCAGTGATCAAACATTTCTGAACTACCCTTCTTGAAACACACATACAAATGTTTCCAGGCAACCTCGTGTGCACAAGCATATTTCTTACTTCCGCTTTTCCATCTCTTGAATTCTGACCCCTTACCTTGCACCTACTCCTGTGAATCCAAACTTCCAATAGCTGAAACCAATCTCAGGTAAAAAAAGCCAACACTAATAAGCACCAACTCTGTGCAGGCTCTTTGGGGTGACAGTGAGATGATGATGATGACTATGGCAATGATGATGTGATTTTCCTATTTAATCCTTTTGGCGGCACTAGGAGGCAGCTGCTGTTACTATTACTGAGGGGAAAACACAAACGTTAACATGAAGAAGTAAATTATCATGTTCTCACAGCTACTAGGTGGTAGAACCACGATTTGGACCACGTAGTGCTACCGACTAGCATTAAACCAGGCGTCCCCACTTTGCAGGCATTCGGAGGAACTGTCAGGCAGCTGTGTGCCTCAGTGTGTGGAATGTGAGCACACTGGGGTGCAGGAATGAAGGCAGGGGGAGAACTACGGTGTCTCTGGACCAGATGGCCCCTAGTGGGCGTCTAGCTGTGTGGCTACCTGTGGCCTTCTGGATCCTTGAGTGCGGCCTTTTGACTGAATCCAACTTTTACAGTACAAATTCTTTTATTAAAAGGAGTGCAGCAGAGAGAGACAAAGTTTTCTTGCCTCCGTTGGTGCTTAAAAAAGAACAATCTTAATATCAGAAGGCCACAGGTTCCCCACCCCTGGCTGAGGGACAGGAAAGCACCACCCAGTTTGGGTGGCCAGCGTCCGCTTGCTCTTCCGCATATGGGGTTCAGTACAAGCAAATAGTTACCAGAGGAAAAGTAGATTTGCCCAGCAAACACAGGTATGGAAGGATCGCAGTGAAGAGGATTTCCAGTCATTAGAAAATGCCTGGAAATAAAGAAACTAACTTCCCTCTCACATGAGGGAATGGAAATGGTGGCCTTTTGGGCCAGGAAGACCTGAGAAGATGCCACCTCCTACTACCTGTGTGAGCTTGGACACCCTACAGAGAACCAATTTCTCCATTTCCTCATCTATGAATGGGAATAATTATACATTCCTACCAATTTCCCTTTCCTCATCTGTGAATGGGAATAATTATATAATTATGCCTACAATTTTGCCATGAGAATTAAATGTAAACTACCACACACACATCAGCACTTCATGACCTAAGCTGCCTTGCCCCTGGTTACAACATTGTTTTTTGTTTAGGCTTAACTCTTATATTTTTTTAACCCCAGCTTTATTAAAGTATAATTGACAAATGAAATTGTGTAAATTTAAGGGGCCTAATGTGATGATTTGATAGGCAGAACATATTATTTCCTTATTTATATCAACTTTCTTCATGGAAGTCATTTGCCTCACGCAGTCCTTTTCCTTCCCTTCCTTCCCCTGATCTTTCTAGAGCAAAATCGGCCTTGCCTTTTCATTCTTTCATGGAATTCTCTGAAATTGTAGATAGTGGGTTCTCCCCGGGATGACTCCCTCAACTGAAAACATTTGCCCCGTGCAGTGGGATGCAAATAACTGGGTGTTTTGGCTCTAAAGTATCTGCCTGGCCGAGTGTTTCCTACATACCTAATGCTGCACAGAGAGACGTGTTTGGGTTTTTGGAACCACAGAATGAACAGAGTACAATAAACAGGATGTTTCCACTTACCCTAAGTGGCAGAAGGTGCTTTCCCTGGCAGCAGAAGGAAGATTCCCCTGTTGTCCCTCACAGATTCCAGCTTTTTGTTCTGCAAATACCTAGGCGAGCCCTGTGCATCTCCTTCCTTTGCTTCAAGCCTCAGAAGTCAAATAGCAGTGCTGAGTGACAGAGGGAAATGCATCATTTCCCTAGAGGGCAAGACAAATTCTTCCCTGTTCTGCAGAAACCTTCAGGTTTATATGAGCCCATCTCTACCTCATAGATAAGAGAACCACGTTTGTCATTGAATAATATAAATGTTTTGAAAGTACCCTATATCAAAAGTGAAGTGTTTCTTAAAAAACAAGAAAATTGCCACATGGATTTTACACAGTATACTAAGCAATCTAGTGGTCCATCCTGCCTCCTTGTGAAAACATAGGTGGTGGTGACGTCCACCAGAGTCATCTTGACAAAAGGAAAGGGTCAAGTCCACACATCTCAATTTTGCTTAGCAACTTCTCACAACTATCACCCACGAAAGTTTCAAATAATGCTCCAACCTATTTTGATACTCAGAGGTGTCCCATGGAGGAGTATCCGGTGGATACCTGGAAGAAATAACAGACCTTACAATATGTTGCTACTGCTAGTTCTATTTCAGCTGTTAAATATGACCACCAGAGCAAGGGCTGGGTTCTGACCCATGCCAGTGGCTGGTTACAGCATGAAACCTGAAAACATTTCCATACCACCATGACCAGTGTCTCTGCATATATTCATGTTCCTCTCATAGTTTTATGTCATAGTTCCCAACATCATGCCACATAATTTTAACACTACAGGTATGTTCAAAGGCTTGTATTTGTAGTGGTTTCCCGGGACCAACTGCTCTCTGTCTCCTACCTGCCAGCTATGCCTCTTGTGTTACCACAATCACTGACATGCCTTAAGCTCTTCTGCAAGCCAGGCACTCTGTTCATCCCTTTATATTCATTATCATATTTAATCCTGTGATTTGTCTACCATTTTTAGTTCCATTTTACAGATGAGAAAACCAAAGCTTGGAATAGATGAAGTAGGTTTCCCAAGATCAGACAGCTAACCCGCAGAGGAGTCAGCCCTCAAACCCAGACTCAGAATAACAACAAAGCTAGCCCACTCAAATCACAATTTGCATATACATTCTGCCTATTCTTAAAAATTATTCCTACCAGCATATTTTCTGCCTCTTAAAATGAAAGTCACATGGAACACAATAAAAATTAGTGGTTACCTATTTTAACCTAAATACGAGTTTATTCAGAGGAGAACTTCTATTGAGTCATCCAACTTGGAGGTTTGGGAAGAGCTAGGGCAAGGCAGAGGATGTATTTGGACCAACCTCTCTGCCATAACCCAGTACCAAGCCTGGGGGAGCCAGACAGCTAGGTCCTAGTTCTGGCTCTTCCACCAAGGCTTGCTGTGAAACTTTGAAAAAATGATTCAACCCTGATCTCATTTCTTTGTTTTCAAATTATAATAGCCCATCTCACCAGGTTGTTGCATCAAACATTATCTATTGACTTTTGAATACAGAAGATGAGGATTAAGTCTTACATACCCTCATTCACATATATATTTCCTCTCTCCTTATCTTCCCAATATAGTTACTTCATAGTTTTTTTGTTAAATAAATATTCAACATTTATGTTATTATAAGTAAATTTTGTTCACTGCTGAACTATATAATGTGTCATAATTAAACTTTCTTTCTAACATAGCTTTTTGTTTTCCCTGGAGTTAATACTTGTCTTATTTCTTATTTCCTTTTATTTATTTATTTTTAACTCAATGCAAAACTCTTTGCAAGAACTGAAAAGTTTCTCTCAATATGTGCAAGCACATCAGACAACCGACCAGTTCCATTTGTTTCCTCCCTGGGAGACATCTCCCCCAGGAGTGCTTTACCCTTCTGCTCTGATCTAGAACTGGTTTCTCTCCAGGCATTCTGTACAGATGACATTCTACAGGTCCCTTCTGCCATAATCTTAGGAATATCTGTGGCCTCTCCTTGGGTTTGGACTTAGTTCCTACCTTTCTAAATCTTCCTCTTTCCTGGTTTACATTCTTGTTTTAAGGCATACACACTTTAGCAGCTTTCTGAGAAATTTACAAAGAACTTGCATACCTGAAAATGCTTTATTCTATTCCAAAATTTGAGCAACTTTATCTTCATTATCTTATTTAATTTGATGAGATTTCTAGCTTTAAGTAATGTTTTTCCAATGTGATCCTCAATCCTTTGCATAGGAACTGGTAGGGTTTTTCCCCTTCTCGAAATCTTTTGGTATGTTCTCTCTATTCCAAATGTTCTGAAATTTTTCAATGATGTGTCTAGGGGTATGTGTGTGTGTGTTGCATTCATTATGCTGATATTGAATGGTATCTTAGAACACCTTCTAAGATACCTTATGTAATAATTTTCAAACCCATGTCTCTTCGTTCAAGAGAATTTTTTGTATTATTTCTTTAACAGTTCTCTTTCCCCTTTTTTATCTCATATCTCTTTCAGAAACTCCTATGATTTGGGAGTTGGACTTTCTAGGCTGATCCTCGTATTTTCTTGTTCTCTTTTTGTCATTCCTAATTTTCTCAGATTTTTTTTCTTAAATTTGTTTTTCAACTCTTCCATTAATTTTAATATCTGCTTTCATATTTTTTAATTTCTAAGAGTTTATTCCAGTTTTCTGAATATTCCTTTCCATGAAGGTCTGTTATTACATCATAGATGCAACATACTGCCTTACCTCTCAAAATAAATTAGAAATGTTTTTATGTTTTCCCCTGCCCTGCATTGCCTCAGTTTCCTCCAATTATTTTTTGTTTCTGTTTTAGTGTCTCGCTTCCATATTAGAGGCCTTCCAGGAATACTGGTCATTTGCTCTGTTTAAGAGCAGAACATCCAAGGCTGACTAGAAGTTCCAGGAGCATGGTAGGGGATTACAAGTGGTGGGCTTTACTGCAGTGTGCCATGGAGCACAGTTGGCCTTTTTATCAGAGGCCTTTTTTAGACTGTTTAGTTTTCCCAGGAAGGAATCCTTTGCCCTCCCCTCTGGCAAGGTATAAGGCAAGCTGCCAGCACTTTGGAAGAGAAGAGAGAAACTGATTCTCAGTGTTCAGCATGCAAACTTTCACTTGAAACCTCCTTATTTTCATTATTCCATATTCCCTGTCCTTCTACTGTGCCTGACTGTCCCCTAGTCCAGATCTCTGGCTCAACTTCATTAGAATACAGATTGTTTTATGCCTTGGTCCAGTGGGAAAAAGGATCTATTTGCTCCTTCTATAGACCCATTCACTTATTTTCCACCCTGACCCACACCTCACCTTCTAAGATACCTGTTACCTCCAATTCCTCAGCATTTCCAGAATTTGGCAGAGCAAAACAGCCTGCTTTCTGTTGAGTCTGTCCCCTGCAAGCTTAAATTTCACTATTATTTTAATGCTGGGCCAAGTCAGTTACCATTTGTTTATTCTCCTTTGAGCTTTCAAAATGTAGTTGGCACTTCTTCACCGATGTCACCTCCTCTTTCATTCTCTTTGCCCTTTGAGGTTTAAACCTCTTTTATGTCTTTGCTGTCTTTTTGTAGGATTTCAGGTGCTAAGTATAGTTTCTACTCTTTGCACTTAAGAGTACATCAAAAACATTCTCCCTATACTAAATACCGAAAACATCATTTTTGATGGCTATCTCATAGTATACCTACCCATTAACTTATGACTGGTAATTTAGAATGAATCAAATTTTACTATTATAAACAACATGAAAATAATCATCCTTTTACATGAAGTTTTATCTCTGATAATTTCCTTAAGATCTATTTCTAGAATAATTTCAAGTCAAGTTTTTAAATAATTTTTGAGCTATTGATACATGCTATCTAATTGATTTCCAGAAAGGGTAATAAATCACTCCTCTTCCTCCAAGGGGAGGCAATAGCTACGTGGGATTGATCCCATCACCACCAACATCATTGTTTCTCAAAATCTTTATCAGCTGGGCCCCATTATTGTTTTAATTTGCATTTCTCTACTGATAAATGTGACAACAACTTTTTTCATGTATTTATTGGTAACATATATCTTCTGTTAATTGTTTATGCACCAAACTCATTTTTTTTTCCTAGTGGAATGTTAGGTTGTTTCTTATTTGTTTGAGCTCTTCATTTGTTAAAGATATCGAGCCTTTTCAGCTAACTTTGTCAAAAATATTGTTTCCACTTTATTATTTATTGAGGGTTTTTGTTTCCTTATTACATTTCTGGTATAGAGAATTTTTACATGTTTACATAATCAAAATTATCACTTTTTTCTTTATGCTCAAAAGCCTTTTCATCCCACAATCAGATAAATGTTACCCTACATTTTCTCCTTTTTAAAACATGTTTTGAATTTTTTATATTTTCTCTTTTCCTTCAGAATTTAACATGTAGTATTTTTCTCCCAATCAGTTAACCACGTGACTCAACACCTTTGATGACATAATTGTTAGTTCCTCAACTAATACGTAATGTAATTTTGACCACATTTTAAACTCTGATTTTTAATAGAGTCTGTTTCTGAGCTCATTCAACCCCATTTGTCTTCAGATTCTTACTCCAGAACAGCCTGTTTTAATTACCTTTAACTTTACAGTACTTTACAACATCTACCAGAGAAAAGCCTGCCTTACTGCTCTTCTTATTTTAATTTTTTTCTTAGTGCTCTCATTCTATTTATTATTCAAGATGAACTTTCGAGTACTTGGTCAATTTTCCAGAAAACAACAGAAGCAACATGATTTTGATTAGAATTTCATTAAATATGTACATACATTTGAGAAGAATCAAAGTGCTGACAGTGTTCATTCCCCCTTTCTAGGAAGATGACATCTATATCCATGTATCCAAATCTTCTATCTCCTCTTAAAATTTTATTGTTTTCTTCATACAGTATCTATATAATTACTCAATAAGTTTATTCCTAGATATTTTATGTTGGTGCTATTTTAAGTAAGTTTTATCTCCATATTTTCTAAATGGTTATCACATCTATACCAGAAAGTTACTGATTTTTGTATATTTGTTTTACATTGGATCAGCTAACTCAACTCTTATCATTTCTAATAATTTTTCAGTTTTTCTAAGTATTTTTGCTTTACTGTGTAAATAATAATTTTATCTGATAATATAATTTTTGTCTCTCCTTTCCTACATCTTACTTCCCACCCTGTGTTAGTAGGTTGCCGTGAGTGGACTTCTGGATAACATTGTCATGATCCTGGCTTTAATGGAAACACTTTCACAAGAATAATAATAATAATTCCTAACTTTCACTCAGTACTATCTGTATGCCAGTCATTTTGCCAAAGGACTTAGAAGTATTATTTCTTTTCATCCTCAATCATTCCAGGAGAAAGTTACTGCTGTAATCCATTTTAAAGATAATGAAACTGAGGCTTTAAAGTAAAAATATATCCAAGGTTGTCCAACCAGTCAAAAGCAAAGCAGGATTCAACACCACATTGGTTTGACTTGTGAGCTCATACTTCTAAATAATATGTTATATTTCAGTATTTCAAATAAGTATAGCTTGCTGATATGAGTTTTTAAAAATGACTTTGAGGGGTTTTTTTTTGTGTTTTTCTTATTTCTGTTTTTTTTTTTTTTCTTCTTATTTCTTTCGGCTTTTTTGTTCATTGGATTGAATATCTGAGTTGAGCACGTAGGTGGGAGAGACAAGAGTAGGTTGATTCCAGGCAAACAGAACACATACATGAAGAGTGCATTAATGACAAAAGAAAAGCAAGAGACGATGCTTTGACATAGTTCCTCAAATTATGTGGGAAGACTAAGATCAATTAACTATGGAAAAGAATATATTTCAAAGGCCAAAAAAATAAAGCATCTTAGAGTTTTAATATTATCCCCACACAAATAAGGCTATATCATGTAACTCCTTGACTATTTCAGTTTCAAAAAATCTCACAAAGAAACGTTTTGGTCTCATTAATTTGGAACTTTGATTCAATGAAGAGTTAAACAAAATTTGGACTTAAGGTGATTTGTGCTATTTAAGTCACATCTTAGAAGAAGCTGAGTTGAGGAAGATGGTGTACCTCCTTTTCCAATGTGGAAAAAAGGAATAGAGCAGTGCTGAAAATAAAGTCTTTTGGAGTGTTACACAAAATTATGTATTTCTGCCGCATATCTCAGGATTACTGACTGTGTGATAGCCCTGCTGGACTCCCACCACTGCGAGAAGCCCATTATGATCAGCACGGGAAACATGAACATCTTACTTTTCCACCAGACAATTTCATTGTTGGGGTTGGTAGGAGAAGCTCTTCCTTAGAAATCATTACATAAAAGTTTTTAGATTTAAATGCCACACTCTTAAGGAAGGGATAATTCATTGGGGCTAATTAAGTATTCATGTAAGAACACAATTTTTTTACAAGCTTTAAAAAAACTTACTTTGATCAGTGAACAGAGAGGCAACTTGATTTAAGCAAACAAGCACAGGATTGCACTTCAGACCCAGGTTCTAGTCCTGGCCCTTCTGGGCAAGTCTCTTAACCTATCAGCAGTGGGTCTATACATTTGACCATTCGCAATAGCAACATTGCTGCCACTTCCTGTGCATGGCTTCTGTGAGATTGAAAAAGAAGTATAAATGGAAAAGCGCCTTTGAAAACTGAAATACACTTGACACGTGTAAGGAAAGAGCCAACGGTTTCCAGGACACTCTCCCTAAAGAGTAGTCATATGTATTGCTCACCCGAACTCCTCTGAAAAAGACAAACAGTCATCAGCAGTAATGGAGCTCTGCAGAGAGCCAGCCCGTTTCCATTTCAATTCAAAGCCCTTGAGGCAGCAAAGTTTCAATCCCGGCACTGCCACCCAACCCCCCCAGTTGAGTCTCTCCGGTAAATTTGTCTGTTTCCCCCATGTACGTGGTGAGCATTTAAACAGATCACATTCTCCTATCAGGAAGTGATGATCAAAATTTAAGGCTAAAGGGGAAATGCCCTATTTTACATGGACATTATGACAGGCTTTCGAGAGCGATGCCCCATGATCCTAGGACGATTTGGTAACTCCAGCTTTGGGTCACCACATGCCTCCTTCTTTCCCTCAGTCCCTTCAGCCAGTTATTTCTTTACACACTGCACAGCGGCTCTGTGTATTGGGGACTGAGCTTAAATTGAGCTTGAGACAGGGGCCATGGAATGATTGAGTAGTGAATTAGACAGAAAATTGCGGCTTTTGCGCCCTAAGTGAGAGAATTGCTGCATTCAACCAGCTGCTGCGACTTGAGTATTTCTCACTTCTTTTGACATTTTTTCAATGGGGGAACTTGATGTAAAACATATTTGTCTCTTTAGAAAGAGCTGCTTTCTGCCCTCAACCTTCTTTTAAAATCTGTCCTCCACATCTTGAATGTTCCTCAGCCGTCGTCAGCACAAATTGTGACCTATGTAAGTCAATGCTTAAGAGTTGGAGAAGGGAAGAGTGTAAGTCTTATAAACCCACTCAAGGTTCACCGGGCCCCAGTCAGGACAATCAGCCATAAATATGACACACAGGAATACAGGAAGCTGAACGTAAAATGCAGAGATACAAGGAGAATTCATTTATTGCATACGCGATTTGGGTTTTACGTGAAACTGTTCCCTCCCTGAGAGGTACTTGAAATTGAGTCAAATTTGAAAACTGTAAAATCACTGGATTTGTTTACTTGCATTTGTTCACTCATGCATGAGCACAGCTAGTTGTTCTAGGACAGGCAGATGAGGTCACTGGTTATATATGGTAAACCTGATTTCAACACACACGAATTAAGCCTGCTGTGTGCCTGGAACTGTGCTGAGAGAAATAGGCGAACAAATAAGATGCAGGTTCTGGCTTCCAGGGATTGACCCATAGCTCTGATTCCAGACAGAGTAGGAAAGCTGCTAGAAGAGAAACATCGAATGCTTTGGCAGCATCCCTAACTGAGCTACAACCCTTCACATAAAACCCACGTGCACGGATTAGGTTGAAGCAAAGGCAAACACCTCAGCAAGGCCTCGATGTCCCCCAACAATCTGATGCCGCTAGGTGGAAGGAGCTCTCCCCACTGCCTGTCACACCCCACAACCCAGCTGGCCATCATTCTTCAAACATAGGCCACACATTTACTCTCCTAGGTCTTTTGTTCACAAGGCTCCCTCTTCCTAGCATGCCCTTCTGCTACCTTCACCAACATAGAAAGCCCTTACTCTTTCCCCTAAGACCCAACTCAGAGGGAATATGCACAGTGATATGTCATCCCGAAGTCTCTCCCAGCATTATGAGTCAATGATATGCAAATCAAAGAAATACATCAGACAGTTCACCTTCCTTGAACCATGAAGCCATTCCTGACACGACGAGGCGTAATTTTTCTTGGGCCTTTGCACTTCCCTCCCACATGTTTCTGCTACTAGAGCACTTAACACACTGCATTGCAATTAGTCATTTATTAGTCACTTTCAAGTTTATCCTTCCAAGTAGAATGGGTACAACTCAAGGGCAGGGTCTGCGTCTTATTTCATTTTTATCCTAGTTAACAATCAGTTCCATGGCCATAACTATATGCCAACCACTCTGCCACATGCATTCCATGTATTTATTCATTTACTCCCCACAATAACCCTATGAGATAGAAACTATCATTATCCTATTTTGCCCGAGAGGGAATTGAGACTTAGAGTTTCAGTAACATGCTCATTGTCATACAGCTGGTGAGGAGTGATGCATGATGTGAACCAGGCTCTTCTCTGGCCATTATGCTGTCTTTGACATATTTTTATACCCTCAAGGCTTGGCTCAGAGGTCCGGTATGTAAAATGTGGAGCCCAATGAATGTGTATTAGCTGATTAATGAATGAGCAGATGATCAGTATGGGTTAGCCTTGGCTAGATCTTCCTGAAAAGTTCTAAACTATAGAAGTTAAGAGTAATGAGCAGATTTGGAGAAGGTTCAGAGAAACTCAAGAAGATGGAAATGAAGAATTATACCTAAGGATTTAGGTTGCTTAGTCTTGAGAAGCAAAAGCTAAAGGCTGGCTTCATAAGGCTCTTCAAGGCCAGGAAGGCTGATTCCTGAGGACAGTGACTGAGCTGTTTTTCTCCACCTCCAGGGAGGATGAAGGAGCAGAACTGTGCCTAAGCTGCAATGAGCAGAGTTTAAATTCACTGCAAAGAAGGATTTCCTTAGCCTAAAAATTGTTTGTTAGACCCAGGAATGAGTTATGGAGAAGGGCTATATTAGGTTATCCATCTTCAGCCTTTCGGACTTGCTTCTGGTTCAGAGTAAGGAGCATGTAGGATGAAAACAAACAATCCCAAGGTCTCTCCCAGCCTTATGAATCTATGATATTCAAATCTAAAAAAAATACATCGAACACTTCACTTTCTTTGATCCCATAAATGAACAGATGATCCCATAAATGAATAAATGAATGCATGTGTCCCACCTTTAAAAGGCAACAACAAAAAATTACAACCAGCAATAAAAAAGGGGTCTTCTCAGAACATACTATTGTGCCAGAAATGTAACAATAGAAGAAAAACAGAACTTGTTTTCTGATGAACCTAAACTCCTGTAGCTTCTACATTCAATCTATGTCTTGTAGGTCCGTCCTACTCTTGACATAAAGTTAGAAAAGGTCGATCCACATCCTCAGGTGCTGATTTTGACCCATCATCACCATTTATTCACTTGAAGCACATTTCTCTAGACATAAAGTAAATTCAAAATTTAAATCACTATTCCATTGATGCCCAATGTAAAGTGTTTCAAACAGGAAGAAACAAATCCTCTCCGGAGAGCAAGAAACACCACCAAACTTACTTATATTTCTTCTTACATGAAAACTGAAATGGGAAATAGTAATGGGATTGGCAGAGAAGGTAGAGAGAGTACACGAATCTATTTTATACCTGGTATTATTTCAAAAATATGATTCTGCTTTACTTTCAGTTAATAAAAATAAAACCTAACACTTGTAGAATGCTTTACAGCTGTGGTCCCCAACCTCTAGGCCGTGGACTGGTACCAGTGCGTGGCCTATTAGGAACCAGGATGCAGAGCAGCAGAGCAAGAGGTGAGGGGCAAGTGGCCAGCAAGAGAACCTTCATCTATACCTACTTACAGCCACTCTCCATTGCTCTCACCACCGCCTAAGCTCTGCCCCGCTTCAGATCAGAAGCAGCATTAGATTCTCATAGGAGCGTGAACCCCTCTGTAAACTGTGGATGCGAGGGATCTAAGTTGTGTGAGAATCTAACTCCTGATGATGTGAGGTGGAGCTGAGGCAGTGATGCCAGCACTGGGGAGCGGCTGCAAATACAGATTATCATTAGCAGAGAGGTTTGACTGCACAACAAAAGTAACGCATTTGAATCATCCCAAAACCATCCCCTACCCTGGTCCATGGAAAAATTGTCTTCCATGGAGCCGGTCCCTGGTGCCAAAAAGGTTGGGGACTGCTGAGTATGCAAAGTTCTTTCAAACACACATTATTTCACTGAATTAGTACCTGAGAGGTATTTCCCTTCCCATCTTGCAAAGGAGAAAATAGCTCAGAGAGGTAAGGGACTTGCCCGAGCTCACACGTCTAGGACGGGTGGACCTGCAGCCAGGCCCTCTCCTTTACAAGTTGACCATTTCTAGTACACCTGACCTGGACACAGACCTGCTGGGAACTGGGCCAACCTCACTAGAGCCCTCCTTTACCATTTTCTGCTTCTATTGGGAACTGTGGAGCTGGTCTACACAGCCACGAGAAACTCAGCTGGTCTAATAATCTTGGGAGACTTGGTATAAAAGAGACTACTCTATCTGTCCTGGGTAGAGAATAGCCATGATCAGTGAGAGCCTGCATTCTGACTTAGGCTTTCCCTGCTTGCAAAGTTCTCCTCCTCCTTCCTGAAAGGCCTGGCTCAAATGCCATCTACTCTGTGAAACTGTCTCTGCCCTCCTTCCTCCAAGAAGATGGACATAATCCTACAACTCCAGATCTGGGCTGCTTGGGTCTCAGTCCCACATACTAGTTAAGTGGACTTGTCCTCTCTTAAATCATCTCACCTACAAAATGGGGATGCCTCTAGGATCCCTCTCATTCAGAGATGGCAAGGATTCAATGATTTAGTATAAGGGAAGTATTTCGAACAGCTCTTGGAGCAGAGTAAGCTCTTGGTCAACCTTAACTACTCCCCCTCCGAGTCTACACAGACTGGGGTTCTGTTATCCCCCTGTATAAAATGCTATATATAACTCATATTTATTATAACTCTTGGCCACTATTTTGTTAGTTATCATCTACCACATCATGAGCCCAGAGACTATGTCGTCCCTCCAATAATCTCTTTTCAGACAGTGGCACCTATAGCCACCTATATCCAAGCCATTGAAGCTGTTTGGTCTTACTATGCAGAACCTCTCTCCTATCTACCTCTGTGGACCCATCTCCCATGCTCCTGCCTCACCCTTGGTGGCGGGTACCACAGGACAACTGGCTGCTCCCTTAACGCACACTCTCGCATCACTGTCTTTCCTATCTCTGACATGTTCTCGCTCCTGGCCTGGAACAATCTTCCCAGTTCTTTGTCTGACTTAACTCCTTTACTCGGTTTAAAAATTAGCCCTGGTAGGACCTCTTCCATGAAATCCCCAAGACAGAATAAATGCTGCTCCTCAGTGCTCCCATGATACGTGCAGCATTTTGTGGTTGTCCTATAAATATAAGGACCTCCTGTGCTCTCCCGCCATGACCTCGAGTTTTAGGACAATGTCTCCAGTCACTTCGTCATCTACTTAAGTCTAGATGTACTTTTCACATAATAGGTACTCAAAAAACATCGAATGGCTGGTCTCATTAAAGAGATAATAGATAGATAATGGCTGGCACATGTAGTGCATACAATGGGTCACTAAATAGTACTTATTGAAGTGTTCTAAGCGCTTTCCATAAATTAATTCATTTAATCCCCACAACAATCTTACAAGATAGCTACTATAATTATCCCCATTTTATAGGTGAGGAAAAAAGGGTTTAAAAACTGTACCAATGTTACACAGTTAGTGATTGAGGACACGAAGATTAGAACCCAGAAGTCTGACTCTAGATCCCACGGCCCTCACTCATGTGCCATAGTAGCTATTCAGAGAGGGGTATCATAATAAGTAAAGATATCTAAACAGACACAGACAATACCCTCTTGTTCCAATTTTACAGATGAGAAGATTGAGGCATAGGAAGGAAGTTTATGGAGGAGCAGTCTAGGGAAGAGATAGAAAGCTGAATTGGGGGATTATAATCCCCGATCCTGGGCTGGGCATGGTGGCTCATGCCTGTAATCCCAGAACTTTGGGAGGCCAAGGCAGCAGGATCACTCGCAGCCAGGAGTTGGAGTCCAGCCTGGGCAACACAGTAAGACCCCATCTCTACAAAAAAATTGAAAAAATTAACTGGGTGTGGTGGTGTGCATCTGTAATCCTAACTACTTGGGAGGCTGAGATGGAAAGATCACTTGAGCCCAGGAGTTTGAGTTATGATCGTGCCACTGCACTCCAGCCTGGGCAACAGAGGGAGACCTCATCTCTAAAATAATAATAATAATCCCTGCTCCTCACCAGCCTGCATTGGAACTTGAGGCAGTCACTTATTCTCCCTCTTCGAGTGTAAAATCAGGGCCTCAAGGTTAGATCATGTCTCTGCTCCCTTCCAGATCAAATACGCGATTCCATTCAGTTGGGCAAACATTCACACAGGGTTTATTGTGTGCCAGGTTCCGTGATGCACCTCTGCCCTTGAGGAATTCATCTTATTGTGTCGAGACGGGCACAGATAGACAATATTGATAGACCAGTTCAAAATGGCCATGCTGCAGTGACATGGGTTATTTTAAAGGAAGCCACTCCAAGATAAAACATTATCCAGAAATGAGTCCTTGGCCCCTCCCTAATGTCTTCCACCTGACAATGGGCGAGAGCAGTGACACATCATCAAGTCTCCACCCTGTCTTTGCTCCAAGGATTCTCCCATGCATCATCACCTCAGTGTACAAGTGAACAAGCCAGACATCAGGTTAAGTTTGCTAGAGGTCAGACGGCTACCTGGTGGCACAAGCCACTGCCACCCCTGTTCCTAAGCTTCTCCCAGAGCTGAAGTGGGAGGAAGACAGGACTATTAACTTTGACACAGTTGCTGTGGGTTTTCCAGTATGGGTTATATGCTTAAATGAATTTTCAGATTTACAGTTGACTCTAGAAATTGCATCTAGTTCATTTCCAGCTCCGTGGGTAAGCTGGTTCACTTAAGGCAAACAGCATCCAATTAAAATACATTCTGAATAAGTGAGCAAGGCATTTTGCCCAACTCTTCATTTATTAAAAATAAAAAACCTATTAGGGGGACTTTTCAAGGACCAACCCATCACATCATTGTGAAGAGTTAAAATATGTATGACCAAATATAATTTGAAAATATACTCTGAGAGGCAGCCTTGTATAAGAGTATAGGCTTCATGGTCCACATCTATTTTCAATATCCCACTAGCTATGTGACCTTGGACATGTTCCTTAACACCATGGAGCCTCAGTTTCCCAATCTGTATAATAGAAATAAATAATATCTCTCTGTCAGAGTACTTGTAAGAATTATAAGTTTCTTTCACTGCCTGGTATAGAGTAAGAGTTAAAAAAAATAAACTACTAAAAAACATTTTATTAAAGTCTTAATGATTCAGAGATTGATTATTCCATTAGAAGATCATCATGCTTTTTCCCTTTCTTCCTCTTGCTTCCTGCCTGCCCACGTCACAGCTGCTTGCAAGCTATTATTCCATGTGATTAAAAAATGAGATAAAATTCAATTCAGATGGCACAGCATCAGAAGTGGGAAAAGGACAGGCATTGGAGTCAACCAGGCCTAACTTGAACTTTGGATGGCTTTGGGTGGTTATATAACCGCCCTGAGCCTTTATTTTTTTCATCTGTAAACTGGAGGTAATTATATCTACCTATCAGGCTTCTTATGAGGATTGGAGTATGTGCATGTGTGTCTGTTCACACACGCACACACACACACACACACACCCCTAGTACTGTGATTGGTAAACAGTAGATAGGTAGGAAAGCATTGGATCAGTTCCAGATAGAAATGTAGTACCTGGCTAAGCTAAAGCTTCAGCATCCGTCACAATTCATTTTGAAATGCTCTTGACTTCGCTCATCTCCATTACCACCACAGATGGCTAGAAGAAGTCACTCTCAACACAAAGGTCTTGCATCTCGTGTCATCAGGTTTAGTTTCCTCTCTTAGGGATAGCCTGAATGTCAACCGAAGTGGGGTAACTCCATGCATGTGGGGACCCAGCATGGCAATACAAATGAATGGAGAGTGAGGGCAGCAGGCAGACCTCCTGGGGTTCCAGAAGCGGGTCAGAAGCAGATGAAGCCATAGCTGACATCCTATGACATCCTTTCCACCCAATGTCTTTCAGTACCAAGAGTCAGAGAAACCAAATCAGAGACTAGGATGTCCTTTTTCTAACCACTACCTCCACTAGCTGTAAGTGAGCACTTTGGCTATCACAATGGAAATGACAGGGGTTGACCAGCTGTACAGGATCACATCTTTGGAGGCAAATAGTAGAACATTTTCATTATCAGCCTTTTGGGAAATTAATAAGCTGAAGGTTCATGGGATGCTGACAGTAATATGACACATGCATTTTTACATAAACATTTGGACGTCATGTTTCTAGTTTAAATATTTTATCCACAGAGATGTCTGAGTCATCTCCTCACATCCTTCCTCCTTTCACTCTCCTTTGAAATGAAGACTATATATAAGATGCCAACTTTCTAAAGAAAAACATATAAACAAAAGAAAAAAATTCTAAAAGTCACATTAACATACCATAAAATATCTGAATACTCGTTTGGACTCCTGGAGACCCACCACGTGTCATCCTTAAAGCAGCATGCAGAGATTTATTTTGTATTCCTTCCTACTTCCTAAATAATGCCCCTACTCAAAGTGGAAGGGCTCTAGCTTCACGACAGGCCAGAGGATGTTTTTACTGAAGCTCCTTACTTGACATCACATTGCATAGAACAGAACATACTTGTCAATACCAGCATTACATTTCGCTAAAATGTCTATTGCAGGAGGAAGAAGAAATCTTATAAAAAGGCTCCTCTTTTTATGAAAAAGGACAATTATTTTAAAAATTGATATTAAAAAACAACTCTTTCTGAATGGCCCATTTTATAAGAAACTTTCTGCTATAGACAAAATGGAAAATCAGAGTTTCACTCTATCCAACACCAACCATCAGAAATGTTTCATACACAGAAGTGTTCTTTTTTCCACAAGGCAGCAGCATTATTGAAAAAAAGAAAGAAAAAAGCTCTGGCATCGCTCTTCAATATTGTTGTCAAATTAAATGGCAATGGAGTGGATGCGTAAAACTATGCATTAGAGGTGTGTAATGCGTAATGTGAAGAAGAGTAATCAAAGCCATTCAACAGGATTTAGGAAGGGATTTCAGTTGGCAGCGTACGAGACAGGAGCATATAATTTTGCTAATTTGAAATAGGTATTGTAACATATAAACATTACTGCTTTGCATATTTTAATGAAAACCGCCTCTACACCAGAATGAATCCGTTAGCTTGAACTCTCTGCATAGCACAGAGCTTCTACCTATTATGAGTTCAGCATAAATAAGGAAGGCACGCAAGCTGCATTAAAAGAATGGTCACCTCATTAAAATAGGTTAAAACCGAGCCCCTATTCCAAGCTACTATAACACCATAAAGTAAGTCTGATGACAGGTGTTGTATTAAATTTTTATATTGCAATGAACTTGTACTCACACAAACCAAATTTGCCTGTTTCCTTTGATATACACCTGCAACTTGTTAATTCAAGGGTCTTTATTAAGAAAGTATAAATTTAGCAACATCTATAGATTTGTAAAACCCCATTAGTTTGCTTGAGAATCTAGAGTAAATTCATTTAGAGTCTTATTTGCATGGTTTACAAAGACATGGAAACTAATGATGACTTTTCCCAAAAGGATGTGCCCGCAGATGATACAGTTCTGTAAACTGACGTATGCGTATTACCTAGACTTGGGGCTAAAAAGCATTGAGATTTGGGTCCCATGTGGAGCTGAGGACATCACTTACCTGCCAGCCTGCTTCTCGCTGAAGTACTTTTTTCCAGTCTTCTTCCAGCCTGGGGGAGGTCTCATCCATTGCTGATGCTGCTTGCACAAACTGGATTCGCCAGCGGCTGTTACTCTTTCCTTGCAAGCCTTTACCAAAGCAGCAGCGAAGGCAGTTCAGGGGCAGACTGTCATGGAGAAAATGCCATGCCAGAGGATGAGGGATCAGGCAGGAAGAACCCACCAGGGAAAACATTTGGAATACATGGGGCTACCCTGATGGCTGCCAACTGGCCAGGCTGAAGGCCAGGCATCCAGATATTAGGAACAGTCAAGCGCCAGGACCAGTAGACAATGGGTCATTCTTATGCTTCTGGTGTAAAGGTCAGAGGAGGGCTGTGTGAGGGCATGCTCTATGCTCTAGAAATATGCATTTCTATGAGCGCTCCCATATCTTCTCCTTGCCCCAACACACACACACACACACACACACTCACACACAGAGCAGAATTTGCACTGTTCTGCAGAGTTGCATCAGTGGGCTGGTGTATCCTAGAAGAAATAAAGTACTTTACATAGTAGCAACACATTTCATTTGAATACATCTCTCCCAAAAAGCACCATATGAATCACTCGGCAGCCAGTAAACATGAATAATAGCAAGCTCCTTTGCATGAAAATAGACTCATTCCCACAGTTGAATCCTGAGCGTCCACAGTCCCTCTCTCCTATCCCCATAAGATGTTCTGCAGTCAGAATTTCAACGTGAGCGTGGACCTCAATCTTCTTCTCAAATTAGCATCCAAAATGATGAGTTTGGATGGATTCCCCAAAGTTTTGGAACTCAACCAAGCCAAACCCAACCAAACTCTGTTCTCTTCTTTACCATTTCTCACACAGAATGATACTCTCTCCTGCTGTTCAGAATCAAGCCTCCCACCCCTAGAAAGTCTGATTTAATTAGTCTAATGTAGGGCCCAAGACACTGGTAAGTTTTTAAAGGCTCTCCAGATGCACCCAGGATTAGAATCACAAAGCTCAGTGTTGAGTATCAGCTAAGGTTTCTCTGATCTAATCTCTCACCTGTTGCTTGAATCCCTGTCACCCTGTCAATACTCTTCCAAACAATGCCTACACCACCAATGACAGCAAACTCAGTACCTTCCAAGACAATCCTGTTCTGTGGTTGGCAACTTTGTCCCAGAATGAATTGATATCCTCTCCCTGGAACTTCTACCCATGGATGTACTGCTTCTGAATTCCATAAGGAATAAGACTGAAGCCTATTCTACAGGACAACCCTTCAGAGATCCAAAGACAGTAGTGTCCCATGCCCTCACACTTCTACTAAAGTATCTATTTTCCAGGTTAAATATGTTAGATCCTTCAGCAAAGCATGTAAGATGGTTTCAGATCATTTCCCCATTCTGGTTGCTGGCCTCAGACTGCATTCAAATGCTCCCAGAAGTGATCATAATATCCCTGCTAGAATCTATCATTGCACATAGAGCCAAATAATCTCACACCTTGCTTGAAAAACTGTCACAATATCAACCATAATAATAATAATAACACCAGCATTTACGGAGCATGGACCTTGGTGCCCAGCATTGTGTTAAGTGCTTTATTAACCTTATCTAGCTTACCCTTTACAAACATACCTTGGAGTCATCATTATGCTCCTGATTCACAGATGAAGAATCCAAAAGAGATGAAGACATTTGCATGGATAATGAGGCCAGGAGTTAGCCCAGATCTGATTCCAAGATCTACTTTATGTTAACCAATGCCCTTTGGTTGATGCAGTCTCAGATCTCGTCGTCTCTTTCCACAACCACACTTCACTGATACGGCCTCACAGTCAACTACTATACTTAGGTTTGCTCTTATCTGCAGATTATATGGGAATGTGTTTTATAGGCTGTAAATTGCTACGCAAACCTAACTTGCCATTATTATCCTTTTAATAATCACAAGACTATACCTTCCACCTCACCTTTAGCAAAGCAGACAAATTCAAAACCCTTTCTTTACTCCTTGATTCTTCTTTTTATTGGGAATATGCAGGTGCTTCTCAGATGTTCTTCTGAAGTGTAAGGAAGGCCAGAGGAACAAGGGTCCAGGAAATTTCCCCAGCGGCTAGTGGCAGTGGAAGCCTCACCAACCACCTGGTTCTTCCTCATCTCCTCTGAATCCTTATCAACAGCATCCCGTAAGGAAAACTGGGAGCAATTAGTTTTACCATTTGAATCAAACCATCTGCAATGTGGTGAAATCTGTTCTTACGGAAGGCAGCACACACAGTAGTTGGGAGCATAGTCTTTGAAAACAAACAGACCTAGATGTGATAAGCAGTTCCATTATTTTCTAACAGGATTTTCTAACTCTGTGTCCCTGGGCAGGTTATTCGGCTTCTACGAACCCTGGTTTCCATGTCTGTAAGGGGGAAGTATGTATTATAGTGTCAGGCACATTATCATTCACCAATATCTCATTCCTCTCTGCTTCCTGGCACACAGCAGATTGCATCTCCCTAACTTGCTTAAAAGTAGGCATAACCACACAACTTGTTTTGACCGAGGAAATGTAAGAAGAATGATGGGCATTCCTTCCTAGGGGGAGGCCTTAATCACTGGCACTTGACTCTCAGGCTGCTCTTCCTCTACTGCAGGGATTACAGAGATAAGACACACCTCACCATCAAAGCAGACAAGAACGTTTAGCCAACTCACAGAGAGCAGTTGCCTTGGAGAGTCACCTGGACCAACACAAAGCATTATGTGAACAAGAAATAAATTTCTCAGGTTGTTTGTTACCACAGCATAACCTAGCCTATCATGAGCAATACAATGTTCACTACAGAGCTGCTGTAAAAATAAAATGAAATAATCTAGCTAGAGCATAGATCCCAAGCATTGGGTAAGCCTGCAATATTATTTGAAGTAGATTCCATTACTATCCAAGTCTATTCTACTGATGCCCCTCACACCCCACTATTTCCTCTTTCTTTTGCAGTCTTGGTTTTTCCTGCTCATAAGATAGTAGCATTAAGTGTGGCACTTTCTAAAGATGATGCTGAAATATGAATTTTAAAAAGGAGTAAAAACATTCAATAATATAGTGTCCCTCCATCTCAGAATGCAAATGCAGAATAGCATAACTTCAATGCTACTGATCACTTAGCAAGGAAATTAATGAAAGCAACGTGAAGTATCAAATAGGAAATGTAGCTCAGTATGAATTCAGTGCTGATAAAACAAAGTATGTGACTCCAAATTATAAACATAATGAGAACATACATGAATACAAGAGTTTATTAAATAGTATAGCTTTTATCCACTCTTCTTAAGTCAAGCAATCAAAAAGGAATGTTTCTGCCTTTGTTACATGGTTTCACTAAATGAAGGATCAACTATGAAAATAAAGTGGACAGAAAGTATGGATAACAATTCTGGCCAAACCATGACACTGATTATTTCAAGGAATCAAAATTTTTCATTTCAAGCTCCTGTACCTCTTAACACCATAAAAACTTGAACCTGCTCTGGGAACCACTGGGAGATTCTTCTTTTTTAAAAATGTTTTCGAATGCAAGTGCTAATAGCTATGCCCTGTGCAGTGGGTTGACTTGTGTCCTCTCAAAATATACATGGGAATCCTAATCCCAGTACATTAGAATGTGACCTTTTTTGAAGATAGGGCCTTTACAAAGGTAATCAAACTAAAATAAGGTCATTAGGATGATCTAATGACCTTAAATAAATAAAGTCATTAATCCAATATGGCCAGTGTCCTTATAAAAAGGAGAAAATTTGGTCTCAGAGACAGATGCCCACGAGGAGAATGCCTTGTGAAGATGAAGGCAGAGATCAGGCTGATGCATCTACAAGCTAAGGACTGCCAAGTATTGCCAGCAATCCACCAAAAGCTGGGGAGAGGTAGAGAATAGATTCTCCTTCACAGTCTTTAAAGGGGACCAACCCTGCTGACACCTTGATCTTGGACTTCTAGCCTCCAGAACTCCCATCCAGGTACTAACCAGGAACGTTTCTGCTTAGCTTCCGAGATCAGATGAGATCAGACGTGTTCCGGGTGGTATGGCCATAGACAGAACTGTGAGACAATACATTTCTGTTGTTTAACTTTAAGCCATCCATCTCGTAGTAATTTGTTAGGGCAGCCCTAACAAACTCATATACCCTGAACTAAAAATAAAATAAATTTTAAAATAAAATAAAATGTATGGCTAGAACATAATCTTTAAGTAGAGAAAACCAGGTACTTACAAATACTTTTTATCCACCCTCCCTATCCTCAGAATAAACAATACACTTTCAGAACACTGGGAGCGTCAGCCCGGAGTCAGGTGGTTAAGCTGCCTGCCTACCATGTATGCGGAAATTAATATCAAATTGATGCCGAAAAGTAATGGAAAGCCCTTTCCTTACCTACTATTTTTCCCCCAAGATAAGCAGCATATTAAGAATATGCTGACTAATAAGAAATCGAAAGAGTTTCAGAATTTGTAACATTTTCCTTCTGTAAAAGTTATATATGAAAATAAAAAAGGAAAAATCTATACAAAATGCATCAGTCAGTCCTCCTTTGATTTTTAAGGAAATCCCTTTAACTTACAGAATAAAAATGAGTTAATACTTCATTTTAAGAATCAAAAGACTAGAAAATAAAGAGTTTTCCAGGTGAATTAAAACACGCACTCCACAGTGCTAAGTGCTGGCAGATCGCAATTTACCCTGCTCTGTTAGATGTAGATACTCCGTCTAGAGGAGAAAACAAAAAGAAGCGCATGGGGGCAGGTGCGAGAGGACACTGAAAAAAGTAAGTACAGAGCCAAGGACTCCCCAGGCACGGAAGAAATGCTATGATCTTTCACCGACCCATGGGATTTTGTACACACGCACACTTAACACCCATGCTAGACTTTTTATGAGTCCCTCCTGCCCATATCATTATACATCCCCACCTTAAATCCATTTCAATGAAATTTTCCCAGACTCAAATAGGGCGTTTTTTTCCCACAAACTTCTGTTTTTGCTTTTTTTTTAATTAGATACAAATAGTAAGGTATTTACTTTCAGAAATTTGCTCTACCAACAAATTCTAATCATGCTGCTAATCCACACCACCAGAGGTGTCTGTATATTAACTCGATAATAAAACAAAGAAACAAAAAATCTCTGTCAGTAAGAGTGATAAAGCTAAAAATACGAATGCTGGCACTGTAGTCCTTGTATGTCAGAAGGGGGGAAATACAGTATTGGGTTCTAGTTCACTGTTTCACTGGAATGATTATGCTCATCATTTTCTCTGTAAAATATCTCTACAGTGACACCCATGGCTTGGTGGCCAATAGAACACTGGTGGCTGGTAGAATGAATACTTTCTAGTGGACTCTTGTCCTTTGGGGCCCATGTAGCTGAGTTGTATGCTTACCAAGATTCAGTCGTATCTGTTCCCAGTCCTGTTTATGCCAGTTGTATCTATTAATGTAATTTCATAATTTAATTAGTTATATCTATAAAACATAAGTTTCAATGGATAGAGAGCTGTGGCTTTTATGAAACAAGTCAGTTGCTCTGGAAAGACCTTAAAGAAAAGTTGCTTTTCAAAAAATTGCTACAGGGGTGCAACAGGGATTATAAAACTCTACGCAGACTTGGCACTCAGGTTGTTGGTCACTGTCTTTAAATTCTTAATTCATTTTAAAGAAACTAAAACTGAAATTTGTAGAGGTTCCTTTAGGGATATGGCTTACACAGGAAAGACTTCAGAATTCCACCCTCTGAACCCAAACTTACAGAAAAGGCCTTAGCTCCACAGCAAAATAGTGGTGAACAAATGTGATGTGTTTTAAACAAAAGTCAAATGTTTTGTGCATGTATATGATTTGTGATTCCCCAATTTAATCAACTTATGTGATTAGTCAGTCAACTACCATTTTCAAGCATATGGAATAAGAATGTTTCTATTATAAGAAAAGAACATGGTAAACCAAGAAAAACTTTTCCTTAACCTACACATAATGAACAGAGATAGAAAGCAATAGATTCCAGTATTCAAACCAAAAAACAGAATCTATTTCAATACCTAAGTGTACTTACATCACTTAAGTGAGAAACAGCCTGGCTATAGCTATCAACATTAAATTTTGTATAAATATGAGCCATGGAGATGCCAATTAATTACTGCATGGCATTACCATGTCTTTCTATAACTATGTGATAATATCAACTGACTATAATCAGAAAGATTTAGTAGACTCTTATTGATGGAAATCAGATGATCTCATCCACAGTGTCTGAATTACTTTGATGTGTTTGAGCCCGAAGCAAAATAATGTAATAAAAAACAACATATAGAAGAGAACCTCGATTTTTCTCTACATATGAATCTGTCGCCGATTTGCGAAGAATCAAATCTAAGTCCAACCAGGTGAAGACATTCCATACATCATCCTTCCCAATTCAGTATAAAAATAATGTGTGCCTTTCCAGTATGTTTATGTCCTGTTCCTGGCTTTGTGATATCCTGGGCATCAAGAGAGCCCAGAGATACAGAGTAGTGCCTTAGCAAATATTCAACAACAGCAGAGATGAATTACAGAATATTGTCTGCAAAAAGTTTCCTTTAAAGACCATCTCAGGTCATAAGCCCTCAGAACTCATAACCAATAGACTAATGAGTAGAGTGGGAAGGCAAATCTTGTGAGTAGGCTGAATGAGAAATAGACTCTATGATATATTTGAGGCAAGCTGGAAACCTCTTCCCCTCTTCCCCCTTCAGCTCCCCAAAAGTCCCCCAGCAGTCTAAAAATTCCATCAGTCATATCTTTTGGTTTTAAAAACTTTTCTGTCATTGTCTATGAAATTGCAAATACTCCTAGAAGGGGATGACCTAAGGCTTTATCTTCTGACATTTGTTACAAGTTATTTTCCAGTTCAGCTTGGAGAATGAGACTCCTTGTGCCCAGGAAAGGAATAAGGATGAGACGAGAGGAAATTTAGGCTACATGAGAGGAGGTGGGACATTGCCAAACTTCCCCAGGCACAAATTAATTTAGAAAATATGAATTGAAAGACTTAATAAAATTGACTTTATAAGACACCAAAATCTTTTGATTGCAGCTTATTAAAACCACCCAATTGGTTTATGCACTTATAACATAGAACTAGGTTCCAATGGCTATTATAAAATGTCAGTTGTTGGGGGAGGCATTTCTTCCTTCTCCATTCACTTCTAAGGTTTGAGAATTTCAAAACAGGAGGGAATTAAGATGGCAACTTGGCTGGAAGGTGGGCCAAGGCCTTGTGATCCAAAGTGTGAAGACCAGCATCACTTAGGAGCTTGTTTGAAATGCAGGTTCTCAGGCCTCATTCTAGACCTACAGAATTTCATTTGCATTTTAACAAGACTGATTGATTCCTTAAGTCTAAGAAGCATTGGACTAGGAAAACTTACCTTGAAGGTCTGTTTGCATATGAAGCTTTGTGTATTACGTTTATTTATTAACTTAAAGCACAGGTTTAAAATGGATTAGATAAAGAATGACTTACAAACATTTTGAGGAAGAATTTAGCTTCCCACCAAGAAACTGCTTGCTAATACCTCTGGGGAACCTTCTAAGGGATCACATTTTCAAAATTCTACAAGGATTTTTATAAGCACGATCCAGGAGGTGTGAAATGGCAGGACTCCAGCCCTTGAATCACCCAACACCTTCGACATACGTGGCTATTCCACTGATTAGTTCTGAAAAACAGCTGATGACAAGTGAACGACACCTCCTCCGGACATTCAGATGACTGACTTTGTATAAATCAATGCTGAGTGCCACAAAATGTCAGAAAATACCAAATGAGGAGAAAAGAATCAATAGATAACTTTGGAATTAAATGAGTGATGAATAATCTTTACCAACTAAAATAAATTAAACCATGAAAACCAAGTTAAAGTAACATCGAGGGTCTGGCTTAAAACCACAAAAACAATATAATTTAGAGGTAAGGCCACTTGTGACTAACACGACTGTTCATTTTTTCTTCCAGGAGAGTATTATGACAGGAACTACAAAATAAAAACTGAATTCAATTTCCTAGCTTCTATCTAAACAGCCATCATTTTTTAAGGTTCTACAACAAATAAACTATAATTTACAGGTGTAGACCATGTATTAACCCATCATCCATGAAATTGAGCATACATTTGTTTAACACTTTCAGAGAGGTGGTAAGAGCAGAGAAACAAATTCCATGATTATTTAATTTACTTCATTTCAGATTTTAAGTGTTCCTACCAAAAATGTTCCCAACACAAAGAAATGATAAACGTTTGAGGTGATGGATATCCTAATCATCCTGATTTAGTCATTACACATTGTATGCATGTATTAAAATATCACACATATTTCATAAATATGTACAATTATAATGTATCCATTTTTTTTTAGAAAATAACTATAAATTTATAAACAGACCAGACTGGATTTCAGAATTCAAATTCAAATATTTTTCTGAGTCCTAAACGGGCATCATAGATATATTCAGTCCTGTAACAGAAGTCAAGATAAAAGTCTTTCTTCATGAATAAACAGATACAAAGGCATGTTTTTATATCATTTTGTTGCCCCGGAATGTGTTCACAGATTCATAAAGCACAAATTAAACAATTACTATGTGCTAAGTATGGTGCTGGATACTAACAGTTTAGAGATGGGGAAAACACATTCATGCCATGTAGGAAAATCATGGCAGCTGCAAGTGGTACCTGAGCTCTGGGGAGGAGAATATGTCTGCCCAACCCAGAGATCACCCCATCCCAACACTGCCCTGATATAGCTCAATTGGTATTGCATAGTGTCCTTGGAGAAAAGCAGTGTGGGAACCCTGCCCCATTCTTAATGGGCACCACTGAAACTAAATTTATGGTGGTAATTTTTTTAAATGAAATCGTCTCTGAAATGTTTTTACACCAATGCAGACCACAGTACCAAGAACAATACCTCGCAGTACTCTGACCTATGGATTCCTTTCTTCTTTTCAGACTCATTTCCAGATTCAAATATCCATGGATACCTACTAAACACTGATGGCCGCACAGACTAATTAACTCTCCTCTGCTAGATTTTGGTCACTGAATAGCTCCTGAGGCCCAGTTTCTCCAAGGTTCTCTGCAGAGGAAGGACACCTGGAGATCAGCTGAGACGTTAGGTCTTTGGGGTTGCATTTAACAGCAAAGAGATGCAAAAGTGCAGCTTCTTTTGGAAGGGTTAAGGATTGGGTGGGGACTGTATTTCTTGGACTTGGGCAGAAAGATTGCAACCTCAGAACTTTCCATTTGTACCTCATTGGAAGAAATCCTCAAATAATTTCAGCTGCACCTCCGGCCCTTAGGCAGGGGTTGTGGGCTATTCTTATTCATTACAGAACAGCAGAGGAGGCAGAGAGTAGGAGGCCTCTTCTCCAGGAGGTAGCCCCCATGGAGCACAGATGCAGCACTTGTAGATATGAATTCTCATCCGAAGCTGAGGCTGTCACCCTACTGAAAACAGCCCTGGGAATCAGGACTGTGAACAGATTTAGAAACAAAACTAAGCCAAGTCCACCCCCTGGATGGTTGTTAAAGCATAGTAAATATATCGAACCGGGGGCATGAAATCATGCCACTGCTCCAGAAAATTCCCTGGCCTCGCCCTTTGTTACAATGGTCAACTCAGAGTCTCAAAGATGTTGGTCATCTGATAAATGCCATTCATTTCAATCTTCTCAACAATTCTGTAAGATATCATCATCATCCCTGTTTTAGAGACGAGGATACTGAAGCATGGAAAAGAAGAATAGTTTTCCAAAGTTCCCAGGGCTTTAAAGGGGAGGAGCCTAGGCCAAGTGGATGGTTCCAGAGCCCCTTCTGTTAGCCTAACTTCCAACTGCCTTCCCTTCCTCATCAGCCTTTGTGACAACAGGCTAAAGGTGGTGTTGGCACCTAGCACCAGAGTTAGGACTCACCCCAGGGACTTTTCCAAGCCACATCCCGGGTGCTGATAATACCTGGGTCCACCCAAAACAAATGACAGTAATGGAGCGTGAAGGTGTGTGGGACACACAAAGCCAGGACACAGCACACGGGATGGAGAGCAGAGCTCTCCAACACGGGGCCCTGGGGCTCACCGCCGCCGGAAGAAGCCCTCATCTCTCCTTCTGGTCCAATGGGTACTCACAAAGTCATTTGCTTTTAAGATGCACCTAATGCCTTCTTTAAAAAAGAAAAAAAAAAAAAGCCTCGTCAGTATAAAACGAACCGGAATTAGAGCTGCTGCTTTGATGCCGTGTGTTATTTTTGGCTGAGTGTCCTGCTCCTCTGGATTCCGTTGGTAGGATGCTGAGGCTTACTCTAGTAACACAGGCTGACTGCTGTCCCCAAAGGACCCCGAGGAAAACAAGAGGAACTATCTCGCAGTCTTCAGCAGGCAGGGGAGGTTTAACATAAATAAACTCCCACTTAACGTTTTTCTCCAAAAAAGAATCCATTCATTATCTTTATTTCCGACACAGCATTTATGAATTTCCTTTCAGTGGGGCCCGTCAGGGCAAACGTCACAACACCGGGGTGCAACCTTGTGTGCGTGTTCTTTTCCTCCTAGGAAGATCAAGGCCAACGACTAGAAGAAAGGGGGATGTGGCCCTATATTTAGCTCTCCTTACAACATCATGTCTCACGGGTATTAAAAATAGACCCACATCACTTGAAGACATACCGAAAAATCAAAGACAGAATGGCTTTCCAAGAGGAAGGTTTAAGTGTTTTCTGCTTTCTTCCCTAGTTGAGTTCCACTAGGGAGATTTTTAAGAAGCAAAAGCGCCTTAAAACTTGGGTAGGGTCCACTTTGGTAGGAGGCCAGCCAGGGTGGCTCTAGGGGTTTATGACATACTCTGTCTCCTACTACTCATTCCTACAGCGGTGGTTCTTTGTGGACTGTATTGCGAGAGAAATCTGGGCTGGTCTTTGGTAAAAAGTGTGAAATAAGCTGTGTGGGGGAATTCTCCTCTGTCAATAACCTCCCCTCCCCTCACCCGGGCTCTGACATTCCCAAGGTCCCTGTCAGAGAGAAAGCAGCTCAGATTCAATTCACTGAACAAATACGCATTATTTGTGATGTGCCAGGCACTGTGCCAGGCAGGGCAAAGGGAGCAGAGGGGAGCAAAGGATGGATCGTCCTTGTTAGAGTGGGTGCCAGGTAATCCACAAGTAAGGAAAGCTTGCATCGGCCCACGGGCAACACAGTTCAGAGAGAGATGACATCTTTTCATAAAGTATCAGAGTGAACGTCAAGCTGAAGGCAGGCAGCATTCAGAAGAGACAATGAAGATGAGGATGGGGAAAGGGCACTCAATCTACCTGTGCCCGGGTGTGGAGGAAGGTCAGCGCCACCGCACTTAGTGTAATACCTCTCCCCAAAAATACACGCCAGGTGAACCCTGAGGAAAGAGCCTTTTGGAGCTGAGGAAAGGAATTTTCAGTTGGAGAAATCACATAGTACTTAAAAATACAGTCGCTTTCAAACGACTGTGTAACTTTAGGCAATTTACTTCTCTTTCCTGAGCCTCGATTTCTTCATCTGGAAAATGGGGATCACACTTCACTGGGCTGAGGTGCTGATTAAATCATTCCGTGCACGTACCACGCACGTGGATGCACGTGGTTCGTGGCGAGCACCCAGTGACTGGCTATCACTCACTCACGAGGAAGCTGTTTACACTGCAGCATGTTTCTCATACGCCTCACATCACACACAGCACCCGCTCTTCTGGCAGAAAGGCTTAATTAACGTTAGAGCAGAATGAGGCTAAGACAGCGTGGCCTTTGCTTTTGGAAATGTCTAATTTTCAGGCCTCTTGGTTCATCCCGCTTTACAGAGTAAGAAAACCCGACGGCCACCACCAGCTTCCCATCACCAAAGCAAACAGGCAAACTTGATGGAAATTATCTTTTAATGGGACTTTATTTTCAGCTCCTCACATGTAGGGGTGTGATATCATAAAGAGTGATACAAAGTTGGGGAAAAGTTGGGGAGCATTTTTTAGCCTATGGTAAGAGAAACAAGGTCTGGGGAGGGAACAGAAATAGCAGGGGGTGAAAGTCAATGTTGGGAAGAGTGCGGTGTTTCTCAGACTCCCCTCGGGGTATCTTATTCCAGTGCAGACTCTGAGTCAGTAGGTCTGGAGTGAGTCTGGAACCCTGCACTCCGTACGCACCCAGGGGGCGCCTGTGCTGTTGGAATAGCAAGGGAATGATGTCTTCTTGGGGGCTAAGAAAGGGCTCCACAGGGGAAGCAGGAAAGCCCCAAATGAAGGAAGGGAATGTTGAAAACAGAGAGACACTCAAACAAGATGGCAAGAGTACCGGATGATTTGAGGGGCGGCCAAGCCGGAGATGTAAATACAGAGACACGATGTCCACAGGGAAGGTTTTCAGAGAAGAGGCCCCAGCTCACGAAGTGCCAGTGCATTACTCACACTGGCTGTGAGTCAATCACAGCCTTTTAGAATTGTTGATGGCAAACATTTTGGAGAGTGCTGCGATAAAGGAATGTGCTCACAGCCATTAACTATGAAGCACTAACTCATTTCAGCAGCCTGACACAAATTATGCTACGCACTTGAAAAATAGCTATTGATCAGTGCCTTCTTTCTCGTGCCTTCCAATACTCCAGATCAGCACTTCCATTCGGTCCCCTCCCCCCAGATGTCCTCACACACCTAGTTAGATCCTTCCCGAACCAAAAAATATGACCCCAGACTTTACCTTCTTCTAGATTTTGCCTTTAAAAAAAACCAAGCCACTCAGAAAGAGGCAAACCAAAAGATATCTCAATTCTAAGTTTCTTCGCATATCTGCTTCCTATGAACTTCCCAATGTCTTTTCTTTTCTCTGCTCATTATAGACACAAAGGCACAAATCAACTGATCTATCATTTCCTGGGTTAGAAGATAAGAAACTAAGAGGGCACACAAAGGACAGAATGTGGAGTTAGCCATTAAAGAATTGAATCTGCTTCGGGGACAGGTTGAATGGTAACACTTTGAGCACATTCAAGCAGCAGCTTTAGTCTCATGGAGAAAAAGGAAGCCCATGGTCTTTCAAGCATCTTCCTCAATCTCCTTCTTAATCTCAAGAAAAACTAATGAGGCGGGTAGATCTTCCGTGGCAGACTGATTGCAACGACGTCTCCAGACCTCTGTGCCTCCCTATACGCACTTCCACTGCCACGTGACTCTGCAGCTCCTACCAGTGGACGGGATAGCTGAGTCTATCTCCCCACCCCTTGAATCTCAGCCACCTTGTCTCTTGTTTTAGCCAACAGAGTGTGGTGAAGGTGACAATGTGTGATCTGAGCCTGGTGGCCTTGCACACTTCTCATCTCTCTCTTTTTCCTTTGCCTTCATTCAGAGAAAAAGCCTGAGACTACTTAAAGCAAAGCCAAGGTTATCCTTGCTTGCTCGACCTGCCAGGCCCCAGCTGACCCACCAGCTGGTCCAGACACAAGAGTGGGCCCAGCTGACATCAGCAGAGCCTCGCTTAGACCAGCAGATCTGCACAGATCACCCTTAGACTTCTGAGAAATAATAGAAATAATAAATGATGGTTGCTTCAAGCCACTACGTTTCTGAGTGCTTTGTGATATAGCATTATTTGGCAAAAAATAACTGACATAGCTTCCTTTGGAAAAGCCATGATAGAAAGTCCAGTATACAAATATCTTCAACAGGACATTGGCTTTCCCCTGACAAAATTGTTAATGAACACAAATACATTGTCATAGCATAATTGCATCATTTATAAAACAAAAAACATATTAGAGAATCAGGTAATAAAAACACATTTCTATATTAGTTTTCACTTTTTGAAAGGTTTAATCTATTAATTAATAGACTATATTAACTTGTGTATATTGTTTAAGTTTGTTAGACTTCAAATTCAGTCGGTCATTCCTTCTTTTGTGCATTCATTTGCTGAAGATAATGATAAACAGAGTTGTGAGCTGGGTACAATAGCGGCTCTGTAACACATTGGTCCCTGATTCCAAATAACTTCCAATCTAGGAGGGCTGACAAAGGCATGTACCCAAACACTCTTAATGAATCACAGCGGGTATGTCATGTTCTTGCTGCCATCTCTACCATTTTAAATCTCACCCATCTTACCAGGTCCAGATGAAAGTGGCCTTTCTCTTTTATATCTTCTCTAACTGCACCCTAATTTTTTCTTTCTCCAGCCATAAGTGGACCATCTCAACTTTAAAAACACAATTTGGGAGACCTAGGGCAGGTTCAGATAATAATCTAGAGCAGTCACAAAATTTAAAATTAAAAAAAGAAGCTTAATACAAGATAGATCAATAAGGGCCTTGAATAATGGTTGCTGTATGTATAGTTGATTCTACAGGCAATCGGGAGCCATGGAGGGCTTCTTAGAAAGGGAGTGAGGCAATCAAAGCTCTCATTGAGAAAGCATTATTGGAAGGCCACAAGCCCTTACTGTAGGATCATGGAAACCTAGGGTGATGGAGTTTCAGAATGGATGAGATTGTCAATTGCAGATGCTGCATAGAAATCAAAGAGGATGAAAATTCATTGAGTTTGCCAAGTATATAGCCACTGGTGACCTTGGGAAGGACAAATTCAGTAGAACACAAGGGGAAAGGAATGGAACAGGTAGGGTGAACCCCTTAGCAACTCATGGATGAACCCCAGGCTCCACCCCCAAATTTTTTTATGGGGGAGGCAAGGTATGATTGATTGTTTACAAAGAAAACATTAAAGATGCACGGTATTTGAGAGAAGATTAGAGTCAGCCTCACTCCCATGTTGATAAATTGTTTTGGTTGGTCTAAAAGACCTATGAAGCTCTAGTATGTCTCAGAAGGGCTTAGAGGCTGCTACTGGGAGAGGAGAAAAAGTTGAGATCTCATGGAGCATATATACCAGTGGGCAGGATCCAGACTTCCTGTTCCCATTTCAATAAGATTAATCCTATTTATCTTTCTTATGTACAGAGGTTCCATGCTGCATTTCATTTAGAAAAAAATAGGGTTCCTTCTATTGATTAAAAATAATAATAATAATTTGAAAACCATTAGACCAGATAATTTCCACAATCCATTCTGGTTCTAAAATAGCAATCCTATACTAATTATCTTTTAAAACTTAGAATGAGGAGAAAATCAGGAGGTGAGCACCTAACACCGCTTGAGTCTATTATATGTCAGGCAATGTGCTGTACATGCGGTTCACTGTCCACGGATCCACTCCCTGAAGTCACACCACAGTTCTCTGCAAGAGAAATCGTTACCCCCATTCTGCAGATGAGGAAATTGAGGACTGTAAAGATCAAATAATTTGCCCAAAAATCTCAGCACTGACTCCAGAGCCTGGACTCTGGCCCAGTATTTCACAGCTGTGCACATTTTTATGCATTTTTATGCATGTCCCCAAGGGTCATCGAATTTGAATTTCTAGGAGCACCCACAGGGGTAACTTTGGCCAGAAGATGCTACTAGACTTAGGGAACAAAAAGGATGTGTTGAGAGGAAGAGACGAAAGGAGGAAGGCTGCAAAAACTTGAAAGAATTGGCAAAAAGGATCAGTGAATTTTTAGAACTTAGAAATATTGGTAAAAACAAATCCTAACTCTGGAGCTATAAAAATCACACACACACACACACACACACACACACACACACACACACACCTGCAACCATAAATGCAACCATAAACCATGCTGTTACTAGAAAAAATATCTAGGTAACAGATAATGCATTCTTTACTCAGGTTGAAATAGATTTTAATTTGCAAAGTCTAAACTTGGTAAGAATGAACTATTAAAATATGGTTCCAACAAGGCCTTATCTAGTGAACCCCATTTAAAATTTCACCTTCTCCCAATTCCTTATCCCCCTCTCTGCTTTATTTTTCTCCGTAGCACTGACTGCCATTTGTAGTACTATAGATCTTACTTATTCATTTGCCATTGCCCGTCTCTCCCCATCTGCCCGTAAGTTCCCGGGCCGGGGTGCAGAGGAGGTTTAACGTTGGTTTTGTCGTCGGTCTCTCTGTTTCTCCAGCGCCTGCCATAATGTCTGGCTCCTAGGAGGCACTCGATAAATATTTGCTGAACAAATGAATGTGTTACTTTGTCATGATATTTATGGAATAAGCCCTTATATCTATTCATTCCCATCCCAACTTATGGTATCTGAAACGTTACAGTCCCCATCCATTACAAGTCTATTTAGCATTTATATGGCACTTCATATTTAAAACTCACTGTTCAATTATTGATCCCCACAATCAACCTTGAAAACAGATGCTGAGTGGTGGGTGTCCCACACCTCTCTCCCTTCCTAGGCCTCCACACAGACATGAGCAAGAAGGCGGGAGGGAGGAACAAGTTCAAGGGTGTGGGAGAAGGGGGAGGGGCAGGGAGGCAAGGCTGGCGTCGTTGTTGGAAGTACACTCTCTGTTCTACCTTTGTCTCCTTAGAAGTGGTAGCACAAGGCCAGAGGTCCTCCCCTCCAGCTGCCACAGATGAGCTCAGCATCCCCACAGAGGAGGCGGAGAAAGTACAAGCCCCAGGAGCCCAGAGAGGATGTGAGGCATGAGCGGAGGAGAGCCTTGCAGCAACCGTCTCCCAGCAGGGCTCTCCGACTCTGCCCTCTGAGTGCTCCATCCTTTTACAGGTGGTGACCAGACGGCACTTCCTTCCACACTGCTTCTTTGCCATGCCCCAGTGCTCAGCTGTCTACCACAACAAGCCTGAGCTCCTTGGCTGGGATTCCAGTGCCCTGACCTAGCCATCTGGTCTACCCTACCCATTTCGAGCTCATGACTTAGCCTTAGGTGAGAAGATCAATGGACACATTGTGTATGGAGATGACCCAAATGTGGTTAAAAGCAACATCAGATTTTAACCTAAGAGTTCAATAAGCTCTGCTTCGCTTCCAAATATCTCAACTTGTGGTTATTAGGAAGAAGTTACTCTGAGCATAAAATCAGATACACACTATTCTGTTGCCTCAACAGCCCATACTAAACCAAACACTGTCTAAGTCACTTAATTTAGTGCTGCGGGACTTAAGGTCTCAGCTCCAACTCTAGCAACTCCGGCCCCAGCTCTGCCAGAAGAATCTCCAAATCATCAGAAAAATAATCAACAGGAAAGAAGGTCCAGGTGTTGGTAGCCAGATGGGCGTTTTCAGACAAGGTAAGAAACACAGGTCAGAACAATGAGATCATTTTCATGAGCTTGGTACAATAACATTGGCAATTTCTGGAAAATTCCTAATATACAAGGTGCAAAAAAGTTCTTCTCGATGTAAAAGGAAAGGGAACTAACACTTGACAGGCACATTAAACATTTCCAATGTGCCCAGCACTATGTGAGCTCTACACATTCATCATCTCACTTAAACTTCTCAAGAACCTGATGAGATATATGTTATATCTATCTTCATTTTTAAAAGAGAAGCTGAAAAAGGCTCAGAAATGTTTGGTAGCTTGTTTTAGGTCCCACAGTTAAAAAGTAACAGAATTATGTCTGAAAACCAGGCCCTGTGACTTTTAAGCCTGGCACTACACATTCTGGCCGGTGATTATCTACAAAGAAATTAAATACTGTTTTATTGCCCACTGACTTTGACTTTCTGATCATTTCTTGTTTGAGGGGCTAAAGGGAGAAAGCACTTAAGGTATTTAATCTTTCTTTGTTGTTACTCTGAGGTCACACATCTTGCATCGCTCTAGGGAAATCATTACAAATATTACTTAATGCTGTTTGATCTCTGGGTGTTTATTGAGCACCTATTGATTGTTAATAGGGATTCCTAGTTGATGAAAAGGCTGGGAGAGCCGACTTTCTTTTTACATTGTTGTGTATATTGACTTCATTATCTGAAGCCTTCAACTCAGCCTCATGAACATTCTCCAGACATATTTGATTCAAAGACATGTTCTCTCTACTGACTTTTCTAATCTTTGGTAGGTCATACATTATATACACATCAGCTAGTAGCTACATTTAAAAAGATATTTCTGACACACATAAATTCACACTGCAGGATACTTCATGCAAGAAACTCCTGAACAGCTAACTTGCTACCAGACTGTTAATAAAAATGTTGTGGAAACGGCTTCTAAAGGATGGCAATTAGCTACAACGATTAGACAAAACATGGTTTCACATTAAATTAAATTGATATTTAAATGTAATTGTTTTTAGCTCCGTGGTGTCAAGGTACTACATAAATCCATTATTACTACTATTTAACAGCAATAGTAACAACTGCAATAACTCAACCAAATTTTCCAAGATTGTAAATTGCAGTGCCCCAAAGAAGTTAATTGCATACTTGGGAGGTGGGTTAACTCTTTCAGGCCACTTGGGATCTTTCAGTGATAGTTCTTGAAAGAGTTAATTGCCTTCCAAAATGGCTCCCAGTGGAGAGAATTTATACACACGCACGCGCGCACACACACACACACACGCACACACACACACACGCATGCACGCACACACACACACTGCTACACACATAGAGCTCTGGAGAAACACATTCATTTACATTTAACTCTGCCCAAGTAGTTTTATTTCATTTAAAACTAACTGAAATGTCAACACATTATTAAGAAAACTATTAGCAATTCAAAGATGAAATTATTCTTGACTTTAGACAAAATAAACAAAACAATGAAACCTTTAGAAGACAGCAGTAATCTTTGCTCTGAGGAATTTGAAATATAAGAAAAGTAGAATAATTTCTAAACGGGTAGAATTTATCGGTTCTGTTTTGCCTAAATCTGAACTAAAACCTCAAAGTCAGGGATACCCAACACCAAAGTTTCCGTTGTCAGCCAGGAAATATAAATGAGTCAAGAAGTGCCAGTGTAAGACAATAGGGAACGGTAGTGACTGTGGCAAGCTGAAAAGGGCATGCCCTGTCTAGAGGAGTTGGGACTTCTTAGTTCCAGGTAATTATTGCTGAGTGGGAATATGAACCCAGACTTTCTGTATTCTTCTGTTTTTTAAAGAAAAGCCAGAAATCTGATTTTTATCTTTTTTTTAATTCCATGATTTTTTAAAATACCATGTATACCCAACAAAATGTGACCACAGGCTGGACTTGACCACAAGCCTCAAGTTTGCTCCTCTGCCCTACATGGTTTCTGACATCAAGTCTAAGTTGGCAGGTAGGCCATTTGTAGATGTACATCTAGGAGCTATTTATGTCATTTTGTCTTAGAAATATAGGCAAATACGGGGCTGTCTGCTTCCAAGAGGAAAAAAAATTAGACAACATCAATGCCATGATCATTCATCACCGTTAATGTGGCTGATGATTCCTATTTCTTCTCTTAGTTTTTGCTGTAGTGATCTCGCCCTGGATGCATCACTCGGAGTCACTGGTGACATAATTTCAATAGCAATCTCATCAAAACCAGCCACCCAATTCATCCACAAATTCAAATGCTCTCATTATCGAGTGAGGCAAAGGAACGTCAAGACCTGTCTCTTGCCCTAGCGCCACTCCTTTCTCAACCAGAGACCACTCCGCCGCTAGACGTGTCACTGGCGGCCACAGGAAGCTGGGGCAAGAGAAGCAGTCAAAAATAACTCGAGAAAATCATGGAAATTTTTTCCCAACAAGCAAGCTGCAGAATGGGCTATTGTGTTTAATACAGGTGTTAGATATAAAATGCTCAAATCCCATTTTATTCCAGAAAGCTTCCCTGATGCTCCTACCCCTGAACTCCCAGGTCAAGCCCTACTTTCTTTCTTGAATTACAATTACTTGGGCATGTGTATATTTCCAAAATATATTAGGGTTCCTTGGAGATCACAATCCATGTCTGATTTATTGCTCTATCCCATAAAGCAATTACTATGTACCTGGCAAGTGGCAACTGTGCTTCAAATGTTCAGTAGGTGGGTTGGTGGGTGGGTGGATGGATGGATAGATGGATGGAAAGAGGAAGCATAGATAAGAAAAAACCTTCTCTATTTTGGTCCAGAGAGCACAATCACAAGTGTGACTAGTAGAAACATTTACTGTGCACAAGCCATCTTATAAATTGCTTTGCAGCCAACAAAGCAGACCACAAATATTAGGTATTCATTACCTGATAGCCATAACTCCACCTCCTCCCTGCAGAGAGAACCCTTGATGTTAGGGTTCTCCATGCCCTGGACCAATCCTGGTCATTTGATTGCTCTTTGATAGTAATTTGTGTGGTGGTAGAAATGGCCCAGTGCCCCAGTTCTGGCTAATGAAACTTAAAGAGAAGCCTGCAGAGTTTGAGAGAGGAGCTTCCCTTCTATGAAAAAAAAATATATAAAAACTCACAAGAGTTTTGCCCCTGCCCTTCCCTTTCTGCTTGCAATGCTCAGTGTGAAGATATGACAGTTGGAGCTGTGGCAGCTATCTTGAGACCATGCGACAATAAACATGAAGAGAAAAGGCTGAGAACAACAGAGAAGAAGGTTGGAAAGATCCTGGCTCTGAACGGCATTGCTGAGCTAATGAATAAACCCTGGGACCACCTATGTCCTATTAAGTAAATAATTAAACGTACTATACTTATATAATTAACCATTAGTTTCGCTTTCTGAATTTCACAGTGAAAATCATCCCAAACTGATATGGCCTTTCACCCAAAGATAGATGTCAATGACAGACAGGACAGTAATGGAGCTGAGAAACCAGCGACAGGGGCTGAACTGCTTCCGCTCTCGCACCCCGCAGCAAGGCAAAGTTCCGGAAAAAGCGGAGTTTTCACTGCAATAGCCCGGAGCCTCCTTGCCCCACCTCACTAAGCAGCATGGTGAGCAGGGGCAGCCGCACGCTCCAAATGAGTTTCCTTCCCGAGACCGACAACTCGGGGACTCATTCTTTTCTTCCCATTTGCCTCAAATCACATCCCCCGGCATGCCTTCCGGCCGATATTTACGCAGGGTTGAATATATGGCTCGTATTAGAACAAGCAGAACTTCCTAAATTGGGCAATTTGTGACTTTGCACCTCAAGTTTCACTCATCCCTGATTCGAAATGCACTAAAAGCACATTATTACTGTTTAAGATGCAAACTACTGCCCTGAAAAATATTGCTTTTTACCTGAGGTGAAACAAGTTATAAATTAATGGTTAGTCGAGGGTAAGGTGCGTGGGTAAATAGAAATTCCTTAGAACCATGTGTAGGCCATTCTGTTAATATGATGAGGCTATACTTGCTCGTGGATTAATTACTCTTTTCTTCTGACTTAATTTATTTCATACTTTAAGAAACCAAAATGTCCAGTAGCCACTATGCTTGTGACAAAGAAACACAATAAAAGCAATTTCTCCGGTACAAAAAATAAAGCGTTCCCGGTAATGCATTTTTGAATCCAGCATACCTTCCTCTAATGAGGTTTCAGCATGCTATAAATAACACTAATGAGACTTTGTCTTGCCCATGTAATATATTTCCTTGATATAGCCTTAGATTCTCCATGTTGCGTGGAAAACTAACAGCCTCAGAAAGAAATGTCGTCCAGTAGCACATTAAAACGAAAAGCACAATTAAATATAAATGAATTCAGTAATTTAATTGCACAATTGCCGCTTTAAAATATTCAGAAGAAAAGTAATGATGTCATTTTTTTAAATCGGTAAATAATAAAAGTGCTTGTGGGGATGGTACAATATTTAAATAAACATTTTTCTGGTAAGGGTACATGCTTAGGAGAATCCTGTGGCTTGCAAAAAACTGAGTAGCGTGGCATACATCATTCTGCCCACGCGACGACGAAAAACAAACGTCTCAATTTCAATCTTATCTTGAAAGTTTATCCCGTATTTGAAGGGTTTTCTGATTCTGGAGCATTTTCCACCAGGCATTATATTATTCCAATAAAAATAGAATGCAAGACGGCAGCGTACCTAGGAGGCTCTCTAACCAGCTCCTAGCAAAATGAGAACTCTATATGGCTACCAGAAATTGTTTTCATATACCAATGACATAGCGCTTTAATGCTGACAAAGTATTAGAAAATCATTAGTGGCTCTTCCTCGGTTCCCTCTAATCCAAAAACTGACCCAGCACATTCCTCGCTTTGATTGTTCCCCCTGATAAGATCAGAGACATGAAACTTTGTCTAAAGGAAGATCTAAAGGTAGGCTTTGGGCTTCACTTTACATTGATTTTTATTCAATTCCAATCAAGAGCATATCCAAGAAATTTACTTACTCAATTCCTGCATTATGGTGAGGATAATGGGGGAAGAGGCTTTTTAATTTTAAGTTAGCTATCGTCTTGCACTCCAGTTATTGGAACTGACACAAGCAGATGGGAGAAAAGACCTCATGCAGCCACCTAAGCAAGTTTTCTCATAGAGCACACTGGTGCATGTAAATATCCTAAGCAAATCTGCCCCTTTGTTTTCCCTGTATTTGTGCTCGGTAGTTACAATCGTTTGCACATCACTTTTGTTTACTTTATCTTGGATAACGCTCCAATTAGAGAACTCATTTATTCATTTTCTCACTCATTCTTTCAACAAATATTTATTGAGTGCCCTGTCTGCTCCAAGCATGGTTCTAGGCACTTGGGATTCCGGAGTGAACAACACGGTCATGGTTCCACTTGCAGGAGCTAACACTCTCAGTGTTTGGGGTCACAAACAATCAACACATAAGCAAATTAAAAGATTGTTTCTAAAAGTGGTAAGTGCTACAAAAAATATGAAAAAAAAAAGAACGCAATAGAGGCTTGAGAGTAGAGGCCTGCTGCTTTAGTAATGTGGTCAAGGAAGACTTCTCTAGAAGCTGACTTGTGAGCGTGATGAGGGACAACCAGTCAATGCAAAGATCCGGGAAGGGCATTCCTGGCAGAAGGAACAGCACATGCAAAGGCTCAGACAAGGATCCAAGGAACATGAAGAAACAGGCAAGACAAGTATCATGGCTTCTATTTTACAGGGGATGAAACTAAAGCCCAGAAAGGATTCTCTGAAAACTCATCGGAGTCTCAAACTCAGACCTTCAGACTCCTAATCCTCTCTCTCCCCTACACCACAGCTTTGCCCTTCTTGGGTTAAATTATTCTGTTGCATCCTTTGGGGAGTCCTGTTCTTTTGGACTCCCTTGGGGAGTCCACCCTTAGAACTGTGCTACATTCTCCAACTGGGTTCCCTTCTGGCCTTCGCAAAATTTTTAAAAATTTTTAAATTTTTTTTAAATTTAAACCAGGAACCTACACAGTAAAGTTGGATAAATAATCATTGGAAAAAAATATATTTCAGGTTCTTCTAAAAGGATTACATTTGTACCGAGCAAGAAGATTCCCAGAAAGCTTTTGAAATCATAAAGTAATAATATTCCATAAATACAGAGCTTCATGCTTTTCCAAAAAGACCAAATGGCCTGCATTCATGTCCTGCCAATGCCTTTACCACTTGCATGGCCTTGAACTCACTTTATGCCTCAGTTTTCTCTTTGATAACACAGACCTAATCGTAGTATCAGTGCTGTCTGGTTTCTGTGACCATTAAATGAAGAAATTCATGCAAGGCGCCAGCCAGGACAGGGCAAAGCACGTATGACAGTCACTGGATGTGGCTGTTGTTGCTTATCAACATCATTTCTTCAGGAACAAGTCCACCCAGATGAGCAACAGATGAAAAAAAAAAAAGAAAAATAAAAACTCTCCCTCTTTTTCCCTTATCGTTAAAGAGCCTTTTGGAGGACAGCTACTACATGTGCCACATATACAGTTTTCTCATCCCTCTTGACTGTATGTGCCTAGCGGGCAGAGAATGTGTCTTTCCAATTAACTTTTAACAGCACGTGGCCCTTACAAAAGGAGTTCAGTGACTCCCCTGAAAAGACTGCCACCCTTTCCATAAATATCTGCCACTTGGTACGAGGCTGAGACCAGGGGACAGATAGAGGAGCACTGTGGCACTAAAAAGTCCTTTGCAGGAATAAGACATAATCGCTACTAATAATAATTAGTAATAATAAGGAAGATCAATACATGTTGGATGAAATAGCCTCATGCACACTGCAATTCTGGAACAGTAACCTAAAAGCTCCAAGCATTCCTTACATTATCCTCCCAAAAGTCCCCACCTTGTCGTACCAGTTGGGCCTCATTTCTAATTCCCAGATATCTGCAGCACAATCTCTTTTTATGCATCCTCTGGAATTCCACACGACAGGAGCAACAGCTGTGTTAGGCCAACTCATCATTCATCCTGGCTCTCCTCGCCGTAACTCAAAAAGCCTGTGATCACTTGGAAACTACCTCTGATCCGTAGGAGGCGGCAGCAGACTGAATTTACAACAAAGCCCTGCCTGCAGAAATCTTCCTGTCACCTGCAGGCCACATAAACCATTAGCATCCCGGCCATAACGTGCGGTCAATGAGCTACACAGGCATTTCAAAACCGAGCACTTTGCCGCTATTTATGGGCCAAGTCAGGGGACTCCAGCAGCTCTCTGATTTTCTTGTCGGCCTGCCAGAAGAGGAGCTGCAAAGAACAGCTGCCTTACCCACCCTCCTACAGTTGGAACGTTTGAAGAAAATTAAAAGAAAAAGCCCCAAACGTTAAAAGGTGCTGCTCCAACATGCAATTCTCCTTGCGGAGTTTCTCTGGACCCTGCGAACACTTTTAGCTCAACTCCTGGTCACTGCCCTCTGCTAAAGAGGAAAACAGCAATGGGATATCATTTTTGTCTAATTGCCCTACACAGAGCTCTCACCAAAGGCAAGCCACAGTGGAATATTATTATTTTTAGAACACTACCCAGTTTTAACATTTTAGCAGCCACGTGATCTCTAGAGCCACAATGGTTCTTAAATGAACCATTTTCCCCCATTCTCAGAAACAGATAAATATAGACACACACACACACACACACACACACACACATTTTAAAATAAGCCCTTTACCATTACACAGGCTGATAAAAATATACTCAAAAGCCATAGACACATCTATTTATAAGCATAACATATACACATAGGCTATTTAAAGTGTTGATTGGTCCTCCGTAATAGTTTTTTCCACTTGCATAGAAAATTAAGTAGAGGTCAACACAATGAAACATTTTCTAAGTCACTGCTGTTTATTAGGAAGTTCAGAATAATAGATTCCAACCTGAAAAAAAAAAACGTCAATGCAATCTAAAAATAACAAAAGGTGCATAACAAATTTGTCCTCATTTTGTTCTTAATAGAAGGTGTTTCTAGCGCATCGGCAAGAATGACCTATCAAACACATCACCTTGTACAGTCAATTTATTCCTTTATCAGGCAGTCATTGGAGAGAGATTTTGTTTTGCATTGTCTCAACATAAAATGGAATGGCAAGCCTGCTTTTCCCCACGCAGGGAGGGAGGCTCTTTTGTCAGGAAACCTTTCTAAAAGACCTTTGATCAAAATGAAGAAGATGAGACACGGAGACTTTCCTCCTCTCTCCCCCAAATCCTGCCCCCACCTTTGGATAACAAAACCTCTTAAGGTAAGATCTAAGAATCAGGCCCAAAGTAGGATCCCTTTGGCTCTCAATGCCACCATTTCACCAGAAGCACACTCAGAATGTTTCTCAGAAATTAACTGTTTCACTAGACCTGAAAGCCCTCATCTTAAAATGCAGCCACTGTCCCGCTAATTTCTCAGCTGTAAAAACTAAAGGGAGAAAGAGGGGCTTCTCTGTGGCAACTGAGCGATCAAACTGTCAGGAGATCGAACTAGCATCTAAGGAGGGACCCGAGATGGTCACTTCTTCATTTGCACCTCATTATTTTAACAAGCCTAAAGAGAAGCTGGAGGCCTGCCCAACTTCACGATAATACAGTATATACACTCGGCAAAGAAAAAAATCATAAAGAGCAACTGGTTGGAGGATTTTAATTTGGAAAACATAGTGCGTGCTTTAATAGGGAGAAACAGTAAAGAAGAAATGAATGCAGTCACTTAGCTGGGATGACTTGAGACCTGAGTGACTACAAGAGCCACCCTCTATCTACCACCTCCCTGCAAAACCCACCCCCTATTTGCACACTCTTAACCACCTCCAAAACCCTCATCTTATACTTGTAAAAGGTGACTGAAATTCCTCCACCTGGAACATAGTCCCTGAATCTTAAATGCTTTTCTGGTCCTCCGAAGTCCCCTTCTTAGGTTACAAATATCCCTGGGACAGATGATGCTCTAAGAGGTCTGGGCACAATGTAAGTACCAGAGGAAGACAGCTAAAGGTAAAAGAGGAAACAAAAAAGTCTCACAGGCGTAAAATTCCTGCAATGCACCAGCAACATTACACATATCATCTCATGTAATCTCTGTAAAAAAATCTCTTTAAAAGTAAACACAAGTTGCTGGGCGCGGTGGCTCACACCTGTAATCCTAGCACTCTGGGAGGCCGAGGCGGGCGGATAGCTCAAGGTCAGGAGTTCAAGACCAGCCTGAGCAAGAGCGAGACCCCGTCTCTACTATAAATAGAAAGAAATTAATTGGCCAACTAAAAATATATGTAAAAAA